>JAVJIF010033892.1:0-229306 GCA_038442645.1 Agave tequilana | reverse complement strand
CAGTGGTTAACAGACACCACCGATCTGCTGAACGCCGCCAGGGTGCCTAAGGAGAACCAAGTGGAGGTTGCAAAGATACAGCTGAAGGACATAGCCAGGACTTGGTGGCTTGCAGAGGAGGCTCGCTTGAAGAAGCCTATCTCTTGGGATACGTTCTCCAAGAGCTTTTATAGCAGGTTCTTCCCGCCACTGCTCAGAAAGATATGGAGGAGCAATTCATCAGGCTTCAACAGGGGAACAGATCCGTGGATGAGTATGCTGCAGAATTCCTCAGGCTGAGTCGCTTTGCCCCTTACATGGTGTCAGATGAAGAGAAGAGGGCAAGCAGGTTTCAGCAGGGTTTACAGATGGAGATCCAGATGTTTCTGATGCCCCAGCAGCTGAAGACCTATGCTGAGGTTCTCACCATCGCTCGAGAGGTGGAGCGTGGGTTTCAGAAGAAGCAAGAGAACCAGGCCATGAAGAGGCCGTTTGTGCCGGTGGGCAGAGGAGGACCATCCAGAGCAGCGAAGGTCCAGGCCAGGCAACCATTCAGGGCAGTTCCTTACCAGTGGCTCGACCAGGTCTTATCTGCAATTTCTGCCAGAAACCAGGACACTCTCAGCAGGATTGCCGGAGGGCAAACGGATGGTGTTTGGTGTGTGGAGCACGAGACCATGCCGTGGAGACCTGTCCGCACAGGAGAGTGGGGTTTGCTAATCAAACCTTGCCGGCACCTCAAGGGCAGAATGTACAGAGGGTACTACCAGGGCCAGTTGGGCAGAGGAACCAGGGACCAGTGATGAGGAGAGCTCTTCCCCTTCCTCCACCGCATGTTGTTCGCCCAGTGCAGAGAGGAGCCAGGACGGCAGCAGGACGTGGTAGAGGTCAGGCCTTCAACCTGTCAGCAGAGGAGGCTGAGGCTTCAGAGGAAGTGATTACAGGTAACATCAGAGTTCATTCAATACCCGTTCTCGCTCTCTTCGATTCAGGTGCATCCCACTGTTATATCTCCGATCATTTTGTGGCTTTACATTCTATACCTGTTAAGGCTTTAGACCACAAGTGGGAGATAAGTACCGGGAATGGGGTAGTTGTATCTTCTAGAGTTTGTGCTGACTGCCAGTGGAGCTTTATGGGAAGATCTTGTCCATAGATATGCTCGTACTAGACACCAAAGGGTACGACGTGATCTTAGGCATGACTTGGCTCAGTCAGTACTATGCTGTGATCGACTGTAGAGGGAGGAGGATCAATTCAGAATCCCTCATCATCCGGAGTTCCAGTTTAGTGGAGAGGTGAAGCCTGCTAAGAAGGAGATTCAGATGACCACTTCGGAGGTTCAGAAGGGAGTGCCAGTGTGGGATGAATTTCCAGAAGTCTTTGCTGAGATTTCAGGACTTCCACCGGAGAGGATAGTGGAGTTCTCCATTGATACAATTCCAGGGACAGCTCCTATATCTAAGGCTCCATACAGGATGGCACCGACGGAGTTGGAGATCCTGAAGAAGAGCAGCTGCAGGAGTATTCGGACAAGGGATTGATTCGGCCGAGCACTTCACCATGGGGAGCTCCAGTACTCTTGGCGAGTAAGAAGGATGGTGGTAAGAGGCTTTGTATTGATTATAGGGAGTTGAACAAGGTCACCATCAAGAACAAGTATCCCTGCCCCGGATTGATGATTTATTTGATCAGCTCCATGGAGCCCGTGTATTTTCTAAGTTAGATTTGCAGTCGGGTTACCATCAGCTGAGGGTGAAGAAGGAGGATGTTCCGAAGACTGCATTCAGGACCCGATATGGCCACTATGAATTTCTAGTTATGCCTTTCGGAGTCACCAATGCCCCTGCGGTTTTCATGGATTTGATGAATCGAGTGTTCTCCCCTTACCTAGATCAGTTTGTAGTTGTATTCATAGATGACATCCTGATCTATTCAAGGAATGAGAAGGAGCATGCAGAGCACTTGAGGATTGTGTTGCAGACCCTTCAGCAAGAGCAGCTTCATGCCAAGAGGAGCAAGTGTGAATTCTGGTTGGATAGCATAGCTTTCCTTGGACACATAGTTTCAGCAGAAGGAATTTCAGTTGATCCTAGTAAAGTCCAGGCAGTGCAGAATTGGCCAGTTCCGAAGACGGTGACCGAGATAAAGAGCTTTCTTGGACTAGCCGGATATTACAGACGCTTTGTCCAGGATTTCTCTAGACTTGCAGCTCCGTTGACCAGGCTCACCAGGAAAGGGGAGAGATACTTATGGACAGAAGATTGTGATGCAGCATTTGAGCAGTTGAAGCAGAGGCTTATCACAGCCCCAATCTTGAGGACTCCTTCAGGAGAGGAGGGATGGTCATTTTCTGTGATGCATCAGGTAAAGGCCTGGGTGTGTGCTTATGCAACATGATCATGTTATAGCATATGCATCTAGGCAGTTGAAGCCTCATGAGAGGAATTACCAAACTCATGACTTGGAGTTGGCAGCTGTGATATTTGCTTTGAAGATCTGGAGACACTACCTTCTGGGAGACAAAGTGTTGATATACACAGACCACAAGAGCCTCAAGTATATTTTCTCACAGAAGGAGTTAAATATGAGGCAGAGGAGGTGGTTGGAGCTTATGGCGGACTATGATATTGACTTGCAGTATCATCCAGGCAAAGTCAATACCGTACCGGATGCACTGAGCAGGATGCCAGAGAACAGAGTGCTAGTCCACCTCACGCAGCAGAGGGAGTTGATTCAGGAATTCATCAGATTGGATTTGATGTTGGTGCAAGGAGGTGATAAGGCAGGGCAGCTTATGACTTTACAGATCCAGTCATCATTGATAGAGGAGATCAAGGGAGCTCAGAAAGAGGACCCCAGATTGCAGACATTCAGAGCTCAGGTGGAGGCTGGATTGAGGACTGATATTTGCATTCATCCAGATGGTGCATTGTATTTTGGAGATAGACTTTGTGTTCCCCAGGGAGAAGTCAGACAGAAGATTTTGGAGGAAGCTCACAGTTCAGCTTATTCTATACATCCAGGAGGAAACAAGATGTACCAGGACCTGAAGAAGCACTTTTGGTGGAATGCTATGAAGAGGGAGATAGCCCAGTTTGTTGCTAAGTGCTTGGTTTGTCAGCAGATTAAGATCGAGCATCAGAGATCAGCTGGAGGACTTCTTCAACCTTTGCCGATACCCGAGTGGAAATGGGAGCACATCACCATGGACTTCGTGACGGCATTGCCTCGGAGTCCCAGGGGTAATAATGCGGTGTGGGTGATAGTTGATCGCCTCACCAAGTCGGCTCACTTCATACCATTCAGGGTAGGCCAGTCGACAGAGGTTCTGGCAGATAAGTATATGAAGGAGGTGGTTCGTCTGCATGGAGTTCCAGTTAGTATTGTGTCAGATAGAGACACCAGATTCAGATCTCATTTCTGGGAGAGTCTCCAAGAAAGTCTGGGAACTCGTTTGAAATTCAGTACTTCTTATCATCCTCAGACAGACGGACAATCTGAGAGGACTATCCAGATCCTTGAAGATATGTGAGGGCTTGCATGATTGACTTTGGGGGATCTTGGGAAGACCATCTTCACTTGGCTGAGTTTTCATATAACAACAGCTACCAGGCAAGTATTAAGATGGCACCCTTTGAGGCATTGTATGGTAGGAAGTGCCGATCACCGATTTGTTGGGATGAAGTCGGTGAGAGGAGTCTTTTGGGACCAGAGATTCTGATGCAGACTACAGAGAAAGTCAGGGTTATCAGAAATCATCTCAGGGCTGCTCAGAGTAGGCAGAAGAGTTGGGCAGACACTCGGAGGAGGCCATTGGAGTTTCAGACCGGTGATCATGTGTTCTTGAAGATATCACCCACCAGAGGAGTGATCCGGTTCGGTACACGTGGGAAGCTGAGTCCGAGATATATTGGCCCATTCGAGATCCTGGATCGTGTGGGAGATGTGTCCTATAGATTGGCATTACCGCCATCTTTGGACGGGGTGCATAATGTCTTCCACGTGTCTCAGTTGAGGATGTATGTCAGGGATGACAGCCATATCTGGATCATTCCGAGCTGGAGCTACAACCGGATTTATCATACCAAGAACAGCCGTTGGCCATTCTGGATAGGAGTGTCAAGACACTGAAGAACAGAGCTATTCCATTGGTATTGGTGTCATGGAACAGGCATGCGCCAGGAGAGGCCACTTGGGAGCGTGAGGACGTTATCCGGGAGCGTTATCCTCAACTTTTCACATCTTGATTGGGTAAGACTCTTTTCTTCTACTCTTCTTTACCGTTATCTTTCCTTGTATCCATATCTATCTGTTGCTTTTCCTGTTATCTTTCACCTTATGAAATTTCGAGGACGAAATTTTTGTAAGGTGGGTAGATTGTAATACCCCTCTCCCGGAATACGTGCTTAGTTACGTATTCAGTCTTTCGACCGTATTTTCCGATTTACCTTCCGTATTTGACCGATTTTAATTTCAAATATCGTTTTCCACTATTTTAGATTTTATGTGATTTTCTGGAATTTTCTGGAATTAAAATGAATTTCTTCAAGACCGGTGTCGGCCAGTATCGCTGACCGATTTCCTAATTTTTATCTTCCAAACTGTTAAGAATTTCTAGAAAGTCCTTTAGACATTATTGCTTAGAATCATATTTCCTACTTATACTCTTTTTCTGAGAATTTTATAAATTTATGAAAATCCTTTCGGAGTCGGTAAATTACTGATTCCAAGATTTTTAACTAAAAATCTATACAGTATTTCTTCAAACGAATTTCACCATTGGTCTTCAAATATTATTCTTGATTTTTGGTAAAATTTTCAGACCATCCAAAATACTTGAATTTCGGGCATTTTTCCAAAATTTGCAAAATTCCTTTTCCACTTCATTTCCACCTCATTTCCCACTCACACACTTCACCTAACCCCACTAACTCTCTCTCCTTCTCATGGCCGGCAAGTGGCATGGGAGGGGACACCTCACCCCTTCTTTTTGCAAGAAAACCCTTCCTTTCACTTTAATTCCTCTCCCTTTACAAAAATCACAAACCTATATATGCATTGTCATTTGCAAATTGCCCTTTCTCTCATTTCTTCACCAAGAGAAGAAATCTTCTTCAAAATTCCCTTCTCCTTCCTCAACAAACCCTAGCTCCAAAATCACCCAAATCCCTTCACTTCCACCTCAAGATCTCAAGGGTTTTCATCTAGGGCTTCATCAAGGGAGCTCAGATTCAACCATCACTTCCCAAGACAACACCTAAGGGGAATTCTTCAACCCTAGCTTCAACATCAAGTGTGGATTGGAGCCATCTTCTCTACCTTGGATCAAGACTCAAATCCAACCTATCCTAGTGAGTTTCTTACTCACCAAGACCTAGTTAACACTCCACATGCTTAGGGTAGAGATCCATGTACACCTATAACATAAAAATCCAATTTTTAGGTCATCTAAGCTCAAATCCAACCTCTCATGTCAATATATCACACACCAAAGCTAGACCCTGTTCTGGTGTACTTGTAGTAGTAGATCAGGTCCTCTAGTGCCACAAAAATCCTATTTTTAGACTGATAGAACCAACCAAGGTGAAATCTGATTTTTCTGCCTTAACAGCAGCAGATTTCAGAGGATCGGTCGACCGGCAGTCGACCGATCACTCTACCGACGTGCACAGCGTGCACAATTTTGAGTGGCGGTCGACCGGCAGTCGACCGACCACTCGACCGGCTTAGGGAATTAGGGGGACCAGTCGACCGACAGTCGACCGGCCAAAACCTGGAGCTCACGCACTTTGTACGGTCGACCGGCAGTCGACCGGCACTCGACCGCCTTTGAAAATCCCAGTCGACCGGCAGTCGACCGGAGGTCGACCGTTAGGCCAAATCCTGGGACAGATTTTCAGACTCCTTCCTTTCTAATTTTTGATATTCCCCTGATATATGTATGCTGTTTTAGCCTTGTTTATGCTTCATACCTGTACTGCATGACTTACTACCTGATGGATCTTGCTTTATTATGCTTCATGACTCATGTTACATATTGCTATTCCATATCATGTTAAATATGAAATATCACCTCCCCTTCATGCTATCACTCAAACACCAAGCATGATATTCCCGACCTTTATATAAAATATACCAACTTACATGGGGACAGGGGGAAATATGCGGAATATCGATATGTGTTCGTGTTTACAGTGGTATTAGGTTGTGCACTATATTTTCCGGTCTTACCTGCGGTACTCCAGGGGACCGAGGGGAGTGCTTCCTCCCTTTCCTGTTTACTGTCATGACAAGGGCATACATAAGACCCTCCTGTTAGCCTAGCGGCAGGTTCCGTCTTCAAGCAACGGAACAATACTGGGCCGTGGTCCGGGCATGCACGGGACCCACTGTAAACATAGTTCGTCGATACAACCGCTGTTTCCAATAACAACCTTGTTTCACTAGGATATGGATCTATGTGCTCTGGGACGCTGGGTCACATAGCTAGATATCACAGTAAGACAAGTAATAATAATAAGACATTAATTGTAGATTTATTGCATATGACCTTATCTTTCTTAGTTTACATCTCTTGTCATACATTGTTACTTAGTACTATTTCATTATCTCTATTCATGATCCTTGCCACTTGGCTATCTTTTATTTGTTGTATTATGTCTTGACCCTTTGGATTTGCATATTCAGATTCTGAGGCTTGGGACGAAGTGGAGCCTTCCACAGAGGACTTGGCTTACCTAGGAGAGCAGGCTGACCAGCTCTAGATCTATCCTGCCCGACACTTCTTTTTGGTTCACGGATCTCCATCCTTACGTGAGCACTTTTGTATTTTTGATTGTATATCGTTCTTTTTGGACTTGGGTTGTGATAAAGGACACTTGTAAAGTGATTTTGCTTATCATAACTTGTGCAACTTTGTATTTATATTTTGTAAGTTGGCATATGATTATATCACGCTGTGTGTGTTGTACTCTGATACTTGTTGTACTTATGCTTAGCGTATATACGTGGGGGCACCATCTGGCCTACGTATATGCGTTGCAGTGACGTCCCCGTATCTTTGGATCGGGGCGTTACAAATGTTCTCCCCCTTTTTGCTAGAAACAAAAAAAATCAACAAAGAGGTGAACTCAAATCAATCAATAAAGAGATATATGCAATATACACTCATGAAGAGGAAGACGCTAAGTTAACTTCACCACATATATGCATTACATGAAGAAGGGATGACAAGCCCTAATTCACTTAACACATAATATGCAATGCATAAGAGGAGATGTGAAGCTCCCCCTGCACACGTGTACCGCATAAAGAAGAGTTGTCAAGCTCCTCAATATAAGATACACTCAATATGAATCTATATGTAGAAGAGATGTTAAGCTCCCCTTGCATATCGGCAATACATATCAAAACAGTTTTAATACTTATTATTAAAACAACATTTTGAATTTTCTCAATAAAAAAATTTTGAGATATCTTTAGTAAATCAAAATTTAAGATACCAATTGTAAATAATCATTACAAATTTGAATTTTTAATTGTAATTGAAACATTTTACCAATTGAAATTTTGATACCAATGAAAGTAAATATTTTATATTTTGATACCAATAAAAATTTTCATGGATGCCAATTGAAATAAATCAATTGATACCAATTGAAACATATTGTACATCTTGATATCAATAAAAATACTAATTGTAAAAAAAATACCAATTGAAGATAATGCATAAGCTTATATAAAAAATACCAATTGAGAAATCAATTGAAAATTAAGATTTGAATTAAGCTTAGCATAAGCATACCTTGTGTTTTAAACATGTAAATATCTTGAAAATCAAGCACAAACAAATCATTTATATGTATGAAAAAAGAATACCAATAGAAATTAATATTATTTGAAGTAAAGCATACATATATAGAAAACAAAAATGAGTATATACAAAATAAATATCAATTGAGATACCAATTAAAAATAACAATGTAAATCAAGTATATAACTCATAATTACCACCCTTTTATCCACAAGATAAAAGATTTTTCAATAAAGCTTACAAGGCATACTCGCCCATCCGTCCTCCCTTAAAAGGAGTTGGTAGGGGTTTTCAGAAATAAGTGTTTGAAAATATTTTTATTGTGAAAACACTACAAATGAAGAATAAATAACTAGTTAGATTAATTTTTGAAAAAAATTAGTTAAAGATCCTTCAAAACATAAAAACCAAATCATATGTATCATGAAACATACTAAATACATAAAGTTGACACTCGAAATCTACAAGGCTCAAAAATAATCATGAAACAAAGTCATAAATAAACAAATAAAGTGTGAGTGTACAAGAATCATGTAATTAGCATTTTCATGAAAATAATCAATGAAGCTAAAAACAAATATCATTTTATCAAAAAAATCATGAAGATCATAAAGATTTTATTTTCGTCTAAAAACAAACTTCTAAGTATATGTATGTTTTATCTAAAACTAATAATATGCATAATATCTTAAACATAAAAAGAGTCCATAATATAAATTGCATGATGGCAAATGACTCAAGGGGTATACATGTATATTTATTAGATTTGAAAAGAAATGCATATACATGAAGTAAAACATGAAAATAGGCAAAACAAGTGTAAATAAGGAAATCATCAAAACTAGGCTATACATGTGCATATGGTGAGTTCAAATGAACAATGAAGTGCAAACGTATATGAATCAATTTGTTGCTCACTACTTGTACAAGTATATATCTAAGTTTTGATAAAAATTACATTTAAACTAGTATTTACCACATGAAGCACAAAACAATAAAACATGAACATGCTAAAAATATCATCAAATGAAAGCATATAAATAAATTAGGAGTTTAGAGATAGTTACCAAACCAAAGAACTATGCTCTAAGTCTCCAAAACATGGTGGTTGTTCCACCAAACCTCGTTGATAGTGGTGCATCAAATGTGTGTCCATCAAGTCTATGTGCATCCACCACCAAGGCACCAACTCTCTCACGTCGTGTGAGAGCCCGCACCTATATCAAATACAAAAGGTGGGGATTTTGGTACCCATATTCTTTTGGGTCCTTGAGGGTTAGCATTTCATTATAAGGAACCCAAATATTTTTATTAGCAAAATTTTAAGAATTTATTCTATCATAACAAAATCTTGCTAAATGGCCTTTGCGGCCGCAATGTGTACACTTGTACACTCTAGGATGCATATGTGTATGAGTGTGATCATGGCGTGCAAAGTGTGCATATGCATGATGAGGATGATGTGCATGCTTATGTGGAGTTTGTTTCTTTGAAAATAAGGACTCCAATCTCACAATAGTTAAAAGCACATTTGCTTAAAGTTGAGCTCAAACAATCTATTTTATTTTTCAAAAATTAATCTCATTTTGATTAATAGTGGCATGTAAAGCATGGTGAGATTGAGAATCATTATTCTTTTTCTTTTTCAAAATATTTTCTTTTCTTTTTCAACAATTTTCTTTTTAAAGAGTTGTTTTCATTTAAAGCAACTTCTTTTTGTTTTTCTACCAAAACAATTTTATTTTTCAAAGTAGTGTTTCCTTCACAAAGATCATTCAATTTAGAAAGCAAGAAAACATTTCATTTTTCAAAATTTCATTTTCTTTTTCAATGCATGCAACTATTTTTAAAAGAATCATTTTCTTTTAACATGCAATCAAATTTCTTTTCATTTTCTTATTATCCTTTTTAATCATGTCATATTTTTCAAGTAATTGTTGACAAAAAGATGTAAGCTCATCATATGACATATCAACATCTTCATCTAGCTCGGATTCGGTGTTTACCTGAAGGGAGTTATCCCCTTGAACCATGTAGCACACGTTGGAAGCGTCACTTCCAACATCCGAGTCGCTCCCCGCATAATATTGTTCTTTTTCGCCAAGGGAGATGATGAAGTTTCATACTATAAAAGCCGAATCAAGATTAGCAACCCTAGATAAATAATCATCATTTAGGGTACTCTTCAAAGCATGTAGGGCTTTTGCATTAGCCTCAATATTTTTGCCATTAAACAAAAAGAATCTTTAATAGTGGCAAAATAAACATGAATCCCTAAGGCTTTGAGGTACAAAGACATCTTAACATTCCAAGTTTGGATGTTAAGAATGTCAAAGGTGGGAGGTGACATGAAATCCATGGTGTGTGTACAAATATTGTGATTAGCTATAAAATGATGATCTTTAACTCTAGGTTGTTAGACCCAAATCAAGAGCACTTGGCTCTGATACCAATTGTAATCACCTAGAGGGGGCTGAATAGGTAATGAGCTAATCTAATGGTCAATAATGCAGAATTAAAAACTTATTAGTGCAAACTAAAACTACTTAAACTAAACACCACGTATAACAAGAGTGTAGCCGGATTCCTCGTGAAGGGCTCTGGATTAACTCCTCAAGATTCCTCTAAATAAGAGTTGAGGTGCCGCGTTGGCTCTCTTTGTTGAATACAAGTGTTAGCAAACAATCCCAAGCATATAACAATAAAGCACACAAAATATCAAGCATATAAAGATGAAAGCAATATAAGCATGTAAGATATAAACAAGTAAGAGATAGAGAGAGCAATCACAAACACGGGATATTTGTTTCGAGGTTCGAGCACACTTGCTCTACGTCCCCGCCTTCAACACTTGAAGGATTTTCACTAAAATCGATCTCACCGGATCACTCGGTGCCGCAACACCTACAAGACGAGTTCACACTTGAATTCCTTGGACTCTCTAGTCCCTCTACTCATTCCCGCAAGAACACACCGCAAGCCCACTAGCTCGCAGAGGCCGCACCTCAAACACCGAGTTCACACTAGAACCCGAAACAACGCGAACACACATGTCCGCCTCCTCAAAGCAAAGATGAAGTCTTTTGGTGATCATAACACTTAGATCACCTAAAAACAATCTCACAAAACCTCTCCTACAGGTAGATATAGCAATGGATAGCTCAAGTGTTTGTGAGAAAAACTAGGATGGAAATTGTGGTAGAAAACACAAGAAATCACTTTTCAAAACACTCTTGATAAACACTCTTTTGATTTGAAAATGTAGCTCTAAAACATGTGGATATAACTACTAAAATGGGTATGCAAGACTAGCCCAAAACTCTTCTCAAAATCTTGTGTAAAACAGCCCCCAAAAGCCCCTTTAAATAGGCTCCAAAAACTAGCCGTTGGGAGCCAGGATGACCTGTCGGTCGACCGTCCGGTCGACCGGCCAACGGTCAGAATTCTGGCCGTTGTGCTAGCGGTCGACCGGCCGGTCGACCGTGGTAAGGATATAGAGAGCTGAGCTCTCTGCCGGTTGACCGCCCGGTCGACCGGGGCCGTTTTCAGAGAGCAGACACTCTCTGGCGGTCGACTGTGCGGTCGATCGGCCCATCCTGTGCACGTCGACCGACCGTTCCGGTCGACCGCCAGATCCTGGCAGGCCATTTATAGGATTTAAAACTTGAGTTTTTTATTTAAAATAAAATCCCATAAATTCACGAAAAATCTACAAAAATAGTTTCAGTGTAATACTTTGATAAATAAATATGTTTGAGCAAAATCAAAATATGTTACAAACATTTTGAACTATTTTTGTAACTTAGAAATTTTGGCTAAAAACAAAAACCGTATTTTCCAAATTTGTTTTTCCAAAACTTCTCCAAATACAAAAACAAGATATTGAAATTCACCTAGAGGGGGGGTGAAAAGGTGATAATGCTAATCTAATGAACTAATGCTGAATTTAAAAACTAATTGCAATTAACAAGAGATGCACACTCAAACAAGCCAAGGAAATAATTATGAATGAACAATATGAATTGATGCAAGGCACAATATAGAGAGAGAGTAAGAGCCAAGGGATCAAGCGCAAACAATAAGATATGTTTCGAGGTTCGAGCACCCAGCTCTACATCCCCGCCTTCACACAGAAGGATTTCAACTCCACTAGCTTGTCCACAAAGGACTCCCACACAGGGAACCTCCACCGAGGATTTGGGGCAATACAATAACAAGGAGTACCCAACTCCTCTCCTTACAAACGCAACCTCCTCCTCGAGGCACAACAGCAAGCCAACAAACAATCACCTCACAACTTGAGAGATTAGCACAAAACTTACACAAGGATCACCTCACACCTTGAGGGATACAACCCAATAGCACAACCTCCTCAACACAATGAGGGAAAGGCACAAAGCTAAGCTAAGATAGGGTTTACAACTTGGTGATCAAAAGACCACAAACAATCTCTTTCCCACATAAAGATCCTATAGAATAAGATAGTAGATGTAGCTCAAGTGTGGAGAAAATCAAAGGAATGGAAATCAAAAACTCAAAGAAAATCCTTGGGGAAAACTAGAAACCAAGATAAAGAAGTTGAATCAAACACTTTTCCAAAAACCTTTTCTTTGATTTTCCAAACCCTAGCAAAAACACCAAATAGATTGTTCAATTTAAAGCCTAAAAACTTCTTTTGATTGTTGTGAAAACACTGGAGAGTCAGGAAAAATTAGCACTAAAAATCTTAGAGAAAACCTCTTTCCAATGGGGTATTTATAGCCCCTAGAAAAATATAGCCGTTGGCAGTAAATTCTGCCAAAAATGAACTACCGGTCGACCGTCGGTCGACCGGCCAACGGTCACTTTTGACCGCTAGCAGCTACGGGTCGACCGGACAGTCGACCGCCCCAGAACCAGAGAGCAACGGCTCTCTGGCCGGTTGACCGCTCGGTCCACTGGGAGCAACCCGAGAGCAACCTGCTCTCAGTCGGTCGACCGTGCGGTCGACCGGCCTATCGGGCAGCCAGCATGCACGTATCCGTGCACGTCGGTCGACTGCTACGGGCGGCCGGCTACTTGGTACATTCGACCGTCCAGTCGACCGAACTAGCCTGGCAGAGGCAGTTCTGGTCAGAAAAACATGTTATTTTTAATTCTAAAAATTCTCATAAATCTTCTAAAAATACACAAAAATAGTTTTATCATTTTACATTGATATACAAACTTGTGTTAAAAATTTCAACACAAATTTCAAACATTTTGAACCATTTTTGTGTTATAAAAATTTTGCCAAAACCAAAAACAATATTTTCTAAAACTTGGATTTTGAATTGAAAATACGTTTTGTCCAAAACTTATCTAAATACAAAAACATTATATTTAAACACTTTGTAGCATGTTGCATATGGATGGAAATCCAATATACAAGAAACATATACATATCCATCTTTTTGACTTTAATTCCAAAATATGTTTTGTTAAAAATACCAAAACACTAAACTCATGAAATAGACTATCAAACTAAGTTTGTCTAAGAAGTTGAAGCATGCATGTATATAGAACAAATCTTATATACATTAAACCATGTAAACTTGTTTTGAATTTATCTATTCATGAAAACAAGATCGGTTAAACCAATCAAACCGAAAACCAAAACGGAAACATGAAATGTGTGTGTTGTGAACTTGAGCATATCATACTATTCTAATCTTTACAAATGGATCTAAAACTCAAACTAAACTAGGTACCGATGTCTTCTTGTAGAGCGCCGTCTCCAAGCTGACTCGAACCAAAACTCAAAACTTCGAGCTTGACTCCAACGAGTGCTATATATGATCTTGATGCTCGGGCTCTGAAAACATCATGTGAAAGCTTCCAAACCATCTTGTTGAAGCTAATCACCAACTAATATCTTGGTTAATAATCTGAAACTAAAATCACAAGATTATTAGTACACATACTTCATGAGTTAATCATCATCAAAACTAGAGTGGAAGGCCTTTTGGCCAACAGATATTTTAAACACTTTTAAAGCATAGAGTGTATGGATATGATCCACTACACATACAAGGTGAAATATCTATGTTTTTGACAATAAACACTAAAAATAGTTTTGGTTAAAGACATGTAAACTTTGAATACCAAAAACCAAAATGGTATTTTGTCAAAATGAAAAGTCTTTTCCAAAATGAAAATTCTTTTATGAAAACTCATCTAAATCAAGAGTGTGTGTATATATGGTATACTTGAGCAATCCACCAACTATTCTATCCTTTACATTTTAACTAAAAACAAAATCTTAATAAAAACAAATCTAGACTCATGTCTTGATCTTGAAGGTCTTCACTTGAAGTCTTCACATCTTCTTGACTTGGTCGAAACTTGATCCAAAGAGCTAGACTCCTCTTGAGTACTTGATGTGGTCTTGATGCATAGGCTCTTGAATCAAACCGTGTTAGCTCCAAAACTTGACTTTAAATCCTTTGATGAAGCTACACACCTACTAAGATCTTGATCATAAATCTGAGACTAATTAAACACAAGATCATTAGTACTATAACTACATGAGTTAATCATCATCAAAACTAGAGTAATGGGCCTTTGGGCGAACACTTTTTCCCCATGATTATCTTCTGCAAAATAGACATTTAAGACAAGAAATTTAGCAGATTTATTACACGATAAATGTGGATATGTAATAAAGAATAATACAATAAATGCGCGCAATCAGATACCTCCCACTGATCTTGCCCCCACCTGGCTGATTAACTTGTGGTTAAATTCAGCAATATACCCCCGTGGACAGTCTAACTAGTTAGAAGTCGTCTATGTCTAAGGTTTACCCTAACTTAATTTAGACTTTTTTATTTGTTTGCTAATTTGTTTATTTCTCTTTGTTTGTGTTTGACATTTCTTATGTGATATGGCTTATAACAACAATTTTTCTAATTTTAATGGTGATCCGTGTTACACCCGACCTCATTTTCAGATATTACCAACCCGGCATATCATAACTTTAACCAACCTAGTGTGCCAGATTTGTCTTATCCGAATCAATACATGCCCCAGTCTCAATAATATGAACAAGACTGGAATAATCATTACTACTCTTCAAAGAGTCAATGGGATACAACTCCCCCGAGTCTTATTGTCAACCACCTTACCAACATCCAGCTTCATATACTTCTTCTCCCGAACAACCATTAGAAGAATCAATTGACTGAGAAAAGAGGATGGAAGCCTTAGAAGAGCTCAGCGACGAATTCAAATTTTAGAAGACTCAAAATCCCGTCAAATTTTCAGATCACAGATCCTTACTCTATTTTTCAAGGAGAACATGCCAGCTTAGAAAAGAGTATGAAAACCATGATTCAATGCAAAAATGATCCACTCGATATGATAGAAGCAAGACTTAGTAGATTGGAAAACATGCGTAGGAATAAGGAAACTCTCCCTACCCAATCTTTGACTATTCCCGACACTTCTAGTTATATTGATGAAAACCAAGAATCATGGTAGCTTGAAGACTTTGACAAAGATTCAATTTCACTACAAACCTTGAACTTAATCAATATCAACCTATTGACGAATTGGCAAGTTTTCATTTTAATGAGATTGAACTTGATTATGAATGTGAACCCGATCCCCAACTTTGTGATTCAGTTTCCATATTCGAATCTCATTGACTCCAGTATTCTTACTCAATTTGGACTAATTTCCCGAGCCAATATTTATTCCCGTACCTATAGATCTAGAAATAGAATCACCAATTTTGGATAGTCACATTCCATTGATGGGAAAGAATGTGAATTTCAATTCTTGGATTGGACTCAACTCTTGAACAAAAACTAACTCTCGAACCTAAAGTTGATTTTTCCGAGTTAGTATTGATTCCTGAACCTATTATTCTTGAGACCAAGTCAACCATTCCACCAAGTCACATTCTTTTGTTGGATCTAGGTATAGACCATGATGACTCTGTGATGATTTTTCAAGACTGGTCATGTAAAGGGAGTAAGTTTCACGATAGAATCTTTCATGATCCTATTCATATTGGGGACTGTAAATATGTAAATAGAAAAGAGTTCAATAAAGGTGGTTCACGGAACCACCACATTATCATGATTGGGTAGCAACGCTTGACCCAATAAGACCACCGCCATAAGGTAATATTTTCCTTCCCATTCTTCTTTTTCATGCATCCATGCCTTAATTCATACATTGAGAACAATGCATAAGATAGGTGTGGGGGAGGGTTCTAACATAACTTAGGTTTTCCTTTTTTTAAAATTTATTTTTTAATATTTTCTTTACTTTTAAAAACTTTTTGAAAATAGAAACAATATTTTGACATATTTTTTGTAAGAAATTAAGTCAATTTTATGGAATAGGAGAATCATAATTAGGATTTCTTATACTTGGTTAAAAAAAATTATTTGTTTGATTTCCAAGATTAGGAAGAAAATTTGGAAAAGTAATTTAGTCTTAATTTTTATCTTGATGATATATGCATGCTTTATACACTTGCACACTTAGTGTTCAAAAACCATGATTCTTATACCTTACTAATATATATATATATATATATATATATTATATATATATATATATATATATATATATATATATATATATATATTATATATATATATATATATATATATCTTCTTATTAAGTTAGGTATTTGTGCCTTGTAAAGCATAAGTATTCACGCTTAAAGGTGGTTCATATAATAAAATCCTTAGTTTTGTGGTCTTGTTTGCTCGAGTCCTTAAGTCCTTGGGGTGTTTTCTCACCCAGTGACCTAAGACCGTTTGTTTTGGGAGTCACTGATTAAAGGCTTGTTAAATGGGCAGATTAGAAAGAGCTAATAGAACTAAGGAATAATATCACCAAAAATCAAAAAATAATAAAAGAGAAAAAATAAAAAGGCATAAGAGTTAGAGTTAAAGAACCCAAGTCAAAATTTCACGATCACAAATGTGCATATGACTTAGGGTAAAATAATAGATTAGATGAGAAATATAGTTTAACTCCATGCCTTGGTTGATAACAAGTTTTTGAATAAAGACTAAGCTTAAGAATGAAAAGTTTGATTTTCTTATAACTTATAAATTACTTAATTCTTACAATAATACTTCAAATATTTTTCTCTTTCAAAATGTATTTTCAAAATACTAACACTTTATTTCTCTTTCTTTATGAATTTTGTGAGAGTAATTCACTGAATACCCTCACGAGACAAAACTCGTACTCTAGAGGGAACCTAGAGGTTTAATGGCTTCTTACACACACTCAGTACAATCGCGTGACCCGCGAAAGTGGTCTAATAATTTTAGGTTTAGTTTTGTTGTTTTGTGATTTGTCACATACATTGCATTTATGTTGTCACTTTACCATACTTGTTTGCTAATAAATGATATTAATAATTGTCTTTTTCTTTGCTAAATGTAGGCCCAAATGCTCAAAGAAATAAATGAGGAACAAGCCCAAAAGCCCACTTTATTCTGAAATAATTCAGAATAAACTCGAAGTGAAGAAATCTGGGCTATCAAGGAGTTGAGAAAATCCCTCCTTGAATCGAGGAATCGGAGCCAAGAAAATCAAATGCTGATTCAGTCAGTGGTTGAAGAAGAAACAAGAAAATCAACCAGATATGCGAGAAGCCCTTCACCCCAGGAAGCTCCCCCCTTTTGGTGTGGCCACCGGGCCACACCAATGCCGCAAAAACGCGGCAAAAGCCGCGTTTTTGCGGCAATCTTGGGGAGTTAGGGGAGCGTTTGCTCCCCGACCTCCCCGGGATCTTGGTTGTTGGGTTTTTGGCTATAAATACCTCCTTCAGCAGAGAAAAAGGCAGCGAAGACTAGGATTAAACTTTGCTTTTATTTTCTTAGGATCTAGGTTCATTGTTAGTTAGAACACAAGTTGTAACTCTGTTGTTTACTTTGTAGTTCAGTTTAAAAAGCTTGTGAGAGAGAGGACTGAGAGCTTGTAATCAAAGATTGAAGTGACGGCAATTCAAGAGCAAGCCATCTTTTCTCCACTCGTGTTTCGGTATGTTGCGCATGTTTATTTTTGCTTTGTCGTTTTCCATGAATAACTAAAGGGTTTTCTGGGCTAGCTATCTCCTTTCTCTTGTTTCTTCTCCTCTGTTTTTTTTTAAAGAAAAAGTCCCGATGACTCATATGCATGCCTCCCTTACAAGCCTTTCTTTTTGAAAGTGTTCTTGAAGGCACATGAGGATGGGCATAGATAGTTGAATTCACTATTCTCTCTTGATCTTCTTGTGAATCATTTTTAATTCATTCTTGCTTCTTCGCGCTTTATGTTTTAATATCTGATTCCAACTCTTTCTTGAAGATAAAAAACTCAACCCCTCTACATCTTATGTGCTTTACTCAAAGCTCTCTAAAAAGAATCAACTTTAAGTCTTGCAAATGAACCCGAGGGACTTAATATTTTAAGAGAAGAATGAACAAGTGAGTAGGAAGATAGTAAGCCCAGATTTGATTTCATATTATAAAACAACATCACAACTCTTAAAGCTTTTTACAAATCACTTTCTCCAAATCATTTTCTGAAAGTTGAAATTTCTCTTTTTCATCTCTTTTCCTTCCATTCTCTTTTTCTAAAAAACTAACACACTTCTTTTGTTTCTATTTACTTCACCGAAACGCTTCTATCGCATCCCTCCTCGTGGACTCGACCCGCTAGCCACAAGCTACACGGTACATTCTTAACTTCATTGGTTGTTTCATTTGTTATAGCAATCAATTTTTGGCGCCGTTGCCGGGAGGGAACGGTGTAGTTATTTTAACAATTCTTGTGTGTTTGCTTCAGGGACTCAAAGATCAAGATCTAGCATTCAAGCTTTGCCAAGAAGACTTGAAAATTCTGTGCCCCTACTCTCGAAAGTAGGAAACAGAATTTCAAGAAATTGCTTTGCAAATCTGAAATTTTTTTGGGACTACTAAAAACTTTGTTTTGCAGGACATATTGCTCGCAAAAACTCTAGTTTTTATATGTCATATTTGTGCTAGTGTTTCTATCCAACATCCCTGTTTTTAAGTCAACAGTAAAAGATTCGTTGAAAGTTAAAAATTGATTAGACATTTGCATTCTAGGCACAAGTCTTTTCAATTCTTTTACTTTACTGTTGAAGAGAGCTGGAGACAAGGTATGTATGCATAGCATATAGTTTAGGAAACATTCTTGGGTGATTTTGCTTTTGAATGATACTTTCCTATATCTTGCACACTTGCACTAATCAATTCTAAGGGCAAAACCCTAATCAAGATAAGGTGGGGAAGTCATTACCCTTCCTTAGCCCACAAACCATCTCCAAGCACGCACAACCTAAGCCTAATTAAAATTTGATAGACGTTGGCCTTAGGGACATCTCGAACTCAATAGGAGATTATCTTAAAGAGGAAAAGTGTTGGAAATTGACTCCTGTAAAGTCAGTGTCAAGGAAAGGGATTGAGGGCCAAAAGCCCGAAGAGTGGTGGTTACTTAATTAAGGAACGTCTTTTGACGGAAAACCTCCGACCAATCTTGCCCCGACCTGGCTGACTAGCTTGTGGTCAAGGTCTACACTCTACCTCTTGTGGACAATCGACCAGTTAGGAGTTGTCTAGGTCAAGGATACCTTAGACTAGGCTTGGTCGATTTTTCTTTATTGTTGACCGCTGTTTGAACTTGTTGTGATTGTGATTGTGTTTGTGTATGCAAGTGTGGTCGAGAGACCCCAATTCATCTAGGTTGACTAAGAACACATCACCACCTAAGTTTGAACCAAGGCCAGATCCGATAATGGCTCAATCCACATCACTGCAGGATAGGTTCTACCCCATTAGGACCTCACTTCCATCGTGCATTTCACTTCCATCGGTTGGTGAATACAATTTCGAGCTCAAGCCTCAATTCATCAACACACTCCCCAAATTTCATGGTCTAGAGTCCGAAGATGCCTACTTCTTCATAAGAGAATTTGAGGAAGTATGTCTTATGATGAAAATCCCACACCTTGTAGACGATGCTATTAGGTTGAGATTTATCCCGTTTGCACTTAAGGACCTAGCGAAAAAAGGGCTCTATAGCTTAGCAGCCGGTTCCATCACATCTTGGGATGGTTTCATCAAGGTCTTCTTGAAGAAATTCTATCCTATCCATAAAACTGCTCTCATTAGGAAGACGATCATGCAATTTAAGCAAGAACCTAGTGAACCGTTCTGGAGGTACTTTGAACGCTTTAAGGACCTCCTTGTCCAATGTCCACATCATGGAATAGAGAAATGGCGACAATGCCAAATTCTCTATGACGGTTTAGACTACTCCACCAAAACCCTCTTAGAAAGTATGTGCCAAGGGGGTTTCTTGCAGAAAGATGAAGATGAGGGATGGGATCTGTATGAAAATTTAGCTGAGAAAAACCATCCAATGGGAATCTGCGAGTGAGACCCATAAGAATCCTAACTCCATCTCTTCGAAAGGAGGTCTCCATTCCATAGAATTGTCCATCGCTAATGAGGCTAAGTTAGCTAATTTAGCTAGAAGACTGGAAGCTCTAGAGACAAAAGAACCAAGTCCAGTCAATCAAGTCAGCCCGAACTAATTTCCACCCCCGGGCTGCACTTATTGTCAAGCCATGAACCATGTGTTTGAGGAATGCCCAGTGTTTCAAGCTCAGCAATCCTACCACGAACCGATGAATGCGGCCTTTTCAAGGCCGAACAATAACCCTTATGCCCCAACGTACAATCCCGGCTAGAGAAATCACCCTAATTTCTCATGGAGCCAGAACAACAATGACCATTCACGATTCAATCATGCTAACCACTTCCAACATGGTAACAATTCTTCCAATCATCAACCCAACTTCTCCAATTTCCATAATAATTCTCCCAACCATCCACCAAGCTTTCCAAATTATCAACAGAACTTTCCTAACCAATCTCCACAATCCTCCTTCCAGAATCCTCAATTGGAAAGGAGAATGACTGACTTTGAAAGGAACATGGAGAGATATATGAAAAATCAAGACACTCTCATGCAAACCATTCAGAGGTTAGAGGTTCAAATGAGCCAACTAGCCAACCCACAGAATGAGAGACAAAAGGGTACCCTGCCTAGTCAGCCAGTCACCAATCCGAGGAATTCCCAAAAAGCTCATTTGGCTGAGGATCCTTCATTCAATCAATGTAATGCTGTGCATACATTGAGGTCAGGAAAGAAAGTTGATAACCAAGTGTCGACACCCACCAATCCTATTCAGCACAACCACAATCAAGCTTCCACCTCATCCAATCCAATTTCTTCCAATTCAGACGAGTCCGAAAAAGACAAGTCAGCCAGCTAGGTGCACCAGCCTATAGTACCATTTCCAAATAGGCTGAAAAACAATAAGCAAAACCCGCACATGGACAAGATAATCGAGATGTTTAACCAAGTGAAGATAAATGTGCCACTTCTTGATGCCATCCAACATGTTCCTTCCTATGCTAAGTTTCTTAAGGACATGTGCACCAAGAAGAGAAAGACTAATGTTCCTAAGAAGTCTTCCTAGCCACTAATATTAGTGAGCTATTTTCGGGTCCTATCCCTGTCAAGTACAAAGATCCAGGTAGCCCTACCATTGCCTGCACAATAGGACAAGCCGAGATTAGTCGGGCACTTCTTGACTTGGGAGCAAGTATCAACTTGCTTCCATTCTCTGTTTATCAACAACTCGGGTTGGGTGACCTTAGTCCAACTCGAGTCACCATCCAACTGGCTGACCGTTCTGTTAAAGTTCCAAAAGGGGAAATTAACGATGTCCTGATTCGGGTAGGAGAGTTCATATACCCTGTCGATTTCATAGTTTTGGAGACACAACCTGTGTCCAACTCCAATCGTAGGGCTCAAACTCCGGTCATCCTAGGTCGACCATTCCTGGCCACTGCTAATGCCATCATCAATTGCAGGAATGGGTCTATGAGGTTAACCTTTGGAGACATGACTAAAGAAGTCAATGTCTTTCATCTAGGAAAACAACCTCGTGACATCGAGGACCAAACTTTTGAAGTAAACCAAATTGAGAACTTGACAAGTGAACACGGAGAAGAATTGGAATCAGAAATGGAGATTGACTTCGAGTTAGAGTCTGATGACTTTAATCTCGATCAGGCGGGGTAGACTCTGCCGTAAATTGGGCTTCAAACCCAATTTCACCTACAATGGAGCCAACAGATTTGACTAGTCCTTCTAGTAAGCCTGCCTCTTCCTTAGAATTGAAAGCCCTTCCTGCGCATCTCAAGTACGCCTATCTAGGCGAACAAGAGACCTTTCCCGTCATCATTGCCTCTCATTTAAATGACAGGGAAGAAAAAGATTTGAAAGATATTCTAAGGAAACATAAGGAAGCCATCGGGTGGACTATGACTGATATTAAGGGATTAAGTCCAACCATCGTTCAACACCGCATCCATCTCAATGAAGACGCCACACCCAAGAGAGACCCGCAGCGTAGGTTAAACCCTATAATGCAAGAGGCTGTTCATGCTGAAATCATAAAACTCTTAGACAATGGGATAATTTATCCCATTTCGGATAGCCAATGGGTCAGTCCTGTCCACGCGGTCCCAAAGAAATCTGGTTTCACCGTAGTGGAAAACGAGAACAAAGAGTTGGTTCAAACTCGACTTCCTACGAAGATTCGAGTTTGCATTGACTATAGGAAACTGAATGCTGCAACTCGTAAGGACCACTTTCCACTTCCCTTCATTGATCAGATGCTTGAACGATTAGCGGGTCACGAGTACTACTGCTTCTTGGACGGTTACTCGGGCTATAACCAGATCCTTATCGCTCCTGAGGACCAAGAAAAGACCACGTTTACCTGTACATTTGGGACATTTGCTTATCGTCGAATGCCATTCGGCTTATGCAATGCCCCAGCAACATTTCAACGTTGCATGTTGAGTCTTTTCTCTGACATGGTAGAGCGCTTCTTAGAAATCTTCATGGATGATTTCTCCATCTACGGAGATTCATTCACTCAATGTCTCCACCATCTTGAACTCGTCCTCCAACGTTGTGCTGAAAAACATTTGACACTAAATTGGGAGAAATGTCACTTCATGGTGAAACATGGAATTGTCTTGGGTCATGAAATATCCAAGAAAGGAATAGAAGTGGATAGAGCCAAAATCGAGGTTATTGCTAAGCTTCCCATGCCCAAATGCGTTAAGGATATTAGATCCTTCCTAGGACACGCTGGTTTCTACCGTAGATTTATCAAGGATTTTAGCAAAATTGCTAGGCCCTTGACTAATCTGTTAGCTAAGGATGTGTCCTTCACTTTCGATGCTGACTGCATCACTTCTTGGAGAAGCTTAAGAGAGAGCTGATTTCTGCACCAATCATATCTGCCCCGGATTGGTCTAAGCCGTTTGAGATTATGTGTGATGCTTCTGATTTTGCCATAGGCGCTGTCCTAGGACAACGTATTGATAACAAGCAGCATGTGATCTACTACTCTAGTAGGACTCTCAATGACGCTCAACTGAACTACACTACGACAGAGAAGGAATTCTTGGCAGTAGTGTTTGCCTTAGAGAAGTTTCGCCCCTACCTACTAGGGTCCAAAACTACCATCTTCACCGATCATTCTGCACTTAGGTATCTAATGATGAAGAAGGATGCCAAGGCCCGACTCATTCGTTGGATCCTCCTTCTTCAAGAATTTGATCTCGAAATTCGAGACAAGAAAGGTGTAGAAAATGTCGTTGCTGACCATCTCTCACGGATTCCCAATTCTCCATGCAACGAATTACCCATCAATGAGGATTTTCCTGATGAACATCTCTTAGCTATCTCTAGGGAACCTTGGTTTGCTGATATAGTGAATTACTTAGTCACAAACCAAACTCCGTCTCATTGGTCCAAAAATGAAGTTCACCGGTTCTTATCCCAAGTCCGGTATTTCTTTTGGGAGGAACCGTATCTTTTCAAGTACTGTTCCGACCAAATTATTAGGAGATGCATTCCCGATGAGGAGGTTAGGAGTGTTCTGTCCTTCTGTCACGAACTTGCATGCGGTGGACACTTTGGTCCCCGCAAGACAGCTGAAAAGGTGTTACAAAGTGGGTTTTATTGGCCCACTCTGTTCAAGGATGCCTATGAATATTGCAAGACGTGCCCTAGATGCCAAATGGTAGGTAGGATCTCACCTCGAAATATGATGCCCCTCAACCCAATTCTAGAAATAGAACTCTTTGATGTTTGGGCATCGACTTTATGGGTCCATTTCCTAACTCATTTGGGAACCAATACATATTAGTTGATGTGGACTACGTGTCTAAGTGGTAGAAGCCATTCCGTGTAAAACTAATGATAACAAATTTGTTATAAAGTTTCTGAGAGAGAACATTTTTTCCGCTTCGGAACCCCTCGTGCTATCATCAGTGATAATGGCACCCACTTTTGCAATAGATCTTTTGAAGCCCTTATGCGAAAGTATGCCATAACTCACAAGTTGTCCACACCATATCATCCTCAAACCAGTGGGCAAGTTGAGGTTTCAAATAGACAAGTCAAACTTATATTGGAGAAAACTGTGAACCAAAACCGGAAAGATTGGTCCTTAAAACTTGTAGATGCTCTATGGGCCTACAGGACCGCTTTCAAGACGATTTTAGGAATGTCTCCCTATAGGTTAGTCTATGGCAAACCTTGTCACTTGCTCGTTGAGTTAGAACACCGAGCCTTATGGGCAATCAAGCAGTTGAATTTCGATTTGACTAAGGCCGGTGACCTTCGGAAATTACAAATTTCCGAATTGGAGGAATTGAGAAATGAGGCCTATGAAAATGCTAGGATCACTAAAGATAGAGTGAAGATTTTCCATGACAAGCACATCATAAGAAAAACCTCTGTCCCTGGTCAAAAAGTCTTACTCTACAATTCTAGGCTTCATCTTTTCCCAGGAAAATTGAAATCACGATGGACTGGGCCATTCGTTGTAAAGACCGTGTTTCCACACGGCGCAGTTGAGATCAGTGACCCCAAGAATGGAAATGACTTTAAGGTAAATGGTCAACGCCTTAAACCTTTCTTGGAATCGGTGCCGGTAGATGAAATGGTAACGGTAATGGGTCTTTTTGACCCAGTATATCAGTAACTTTCCTCCTTTCCATTTTATTTCATACAATTATACATTTCTTTCATACATTGGGGACACTGCATGAGATAAGTGTGGGGGAGGGTTCTAACATACCTGATAAAAAAAAAAAAGAAAAAAAAGAAAAGAGAAAAAAAGAGAAAAAAATGGATATATAAAAAAAAAATTTGAAAAAGGGTAGACAATATTTTGATATATTTTTGTAAGTATTTAAGTCAATTTTAAGGAATAGGAGAATCATAATTAGGATTTCTTTCACTTGGTCAAAATAAGATAACTTGTTTGATTTTTAGGGTTAGGAAGAAAATCTGGGAAAGTAATTTAGTCTTGATATTTACCTTGATGACATATGCATACAAAATACACTCACACACTTAGGGTTTGAAAACAGAGACTCTTATGCCTTATAAAAAAAAAAAAAAGAGTCTAATTATTGAGTAGCTAGGTGCTTTGGCCTAAGCAAGCCTTAGTATTTATGCAAAAGATAATTAGACAAGTTTGAAAAAAAAAAGGTATTCTCTGATTAAGCTGGGTACTTATGCCTCATGAAGCATAAGTATTCACGCCTAAAAGGGGTACCTCGTATAAATAATGTGTATCCTCTGATTAAGCTGGATACTTGTGCCTCATGAAGAATAAGTATTCACGCCTAAAAGGGTTACATAGTGTAAATAAAAACCTTAGTTTCATGGCCTTATCTGCTCGGGTGTTTAGGTCCTTAGGGGTGTTTTCTCACCTGGTGCCCTAAAACCGTCTGGTTTGGGTGTCACCGACTGAAAGCTCGTTACATGGGCAGATTAGAAAGCCTAATGAAATAGAGGAATAAAAGTTCACAATAAAATAAATAAATATGAGGCATAGGAGTTAATGTTGAAGAACCCTTAGTAAAATTCACAGTCACGATGGTGCATACGACTCAGGGTAAATTAATAGACTAGATGAGAAGTACAGTTTGACTCCTTACTTTAATTAACAACATGTTTTTGAATGGAGACTAAGTTTAGGAATGAAAAATTTGATATTCCTATAACTTATAGATTACTTAAACTCTCACAAATATACTTCAAATATTTTCGCCTTCCAAAAAGAAAAAAAAGAAAAAAAAAAGAAAAAAAAAAGTGATTTTCGAAAATACTAACCTTTTTCCTTTTTTGATTTTGTGGGTGTAATCCGCTGAAATCCTCACGGGACAAAACTCGTCCTCTAGGGGTGACCTAGAGGTTCAACAGCTTGTTGCACATGCTCAGTGCAATCGAGTGACCTGCGAAAGTGGTCTAATAATTGATTCAAGTTAGTCTAATGTTTTGCTCGAGGGCGAGCAAAAGATAAGTGTGGGGGTGTGATTTGTCACATACATTGCATTTATGTTGTCACTTTACCATACTTGTTTGCTAATAAATGATATTAATAATTGTCTTTTTCTTTGCTAAATGTAGGCCCAAATGCTCAAAGAAATAAATGAGGAACAAGCCCAAAAGCCCACTTTATTCTGAAATAATTCAGAATAAACTCGAAGTGAAGAAATCTGGACTATCAAGGAGTTGAGAAAATCCCTCCTTGAATCGAGGAATCGGAGCCAAGAAAATCAAATGCTGATTCAGTCAGTGGTTGAAGAAGAAACAAGAAAATCAACCATATATGCGAGAAGCCCTTCACCCCATGAAGCTCCCCCCTTTTGGTGTGGCCACCTGGCCACACCAATGCCGCAAAAACGCGGAAAAAGCCGCGTTTTTGCGGCAATCTTGGGGAGTTAGGGGGAGCGTTTGCTCCCCCGACCTCCCCGGGATCTTGGTTGTTGGGTTTTTGGCTATAAATACCTCCTTCAGCAGAGAAAAAGGCAGCGAAGACTAGGATTAAACTTTGCTTTTATTTTTTTAGGATCTAGGTTCATTGTTAGTTAGAACACAAGTTGTAACTCTGTTGTTTACTTTGTAGTTCAGTTTAAAAAGCTTGTGAGAGAGAGGACTGAGAGCTTGTAATCAAAGATTGAAGTGACAGCAATTCAAGAGCAAGCCATCTTTTCTCCACTCGTGTTTCGGTATGTTGCTCATGTTTATTTTTGCTTTGTCGTTTTCCATGAATAACTAAAGGGTTTTCTGGGCTAGCTATCTCCTTTCTCTTGTTTTCTTCTCCTCTGTTTTTTAAAGAAAAAGTCCCGATGACTCATATGCATGCCTCCCTTACAAGCCTTTCTTTTGAAAGTGTTCTTGAAGGCACATGAGGATGGGCATAGATAGTTGAATTCACTATTCTCTCTTGATCTTCTTGTGAATCATTTTTAATTCATTCTTGCTTCTTCGCGCTTTATGTTTTAATATCTGATTCCAACTCTTTCTTGAAGATAAAAACTCAACCCCTCTACATCTTATGTGCTTTACTCAAAGCTCTCTAAAAAGAATCAACTTTAAGTCTTGCAAATGAACCCGAGAGACTTAATATTTTAAGAGAAGAATGAACAAGTGAGTAGGAAGATAGTAAGCCCAGATTTGATTTCATATTATAAAACAACATCACAACTCTTAAAGCTTTTACAAATCACTTTCTCCAAATCCTTTTCTGAAAGTTGAAATTTCTCTTTTTCATCTCTTTTCCTTCCATTCTCTTTTTCTAAAAAACTAACACACTTCTTTGTTTCTATTTACTTCACCGAAACGCTTCTATCGCATCCCTCCTCGTGGACTCGACCCGTTAGCCACAAGCTACACGGTACACATCTTAACTTCATTGGTTGTTTCATTTGTTTTAGCAATCAATTTTTGGCGCCGTTGCCAGGGAGGGAACGGTGTAGTTGTTTTAACAATTCTTGTGTGTTTGTTTCAGCGGACTCGAAGATCAAGATCTAGCATTCAAGCTTGCCAAGAAGACTTGAAAATTCTGTGCCCCTACTCTCGAAAGTAGGAAACAGAATTTCAAGAAATTGCTTTGCAAATCTGAAATTTTTTTTGGACTACTAAAAACTTTGTTTTGCAGGACTATTGCTCGCAAAAACTCTAGTTTTTATATGTCATATTTGTGCAGTGTTTCTATCCAACATCCCTGTTTTTTAAGTCAACAGTAAAAGATTCGTTGAAAGTTAAAAATGATTAGACATTTTGCATTCTAGGCTCAAGTCTTTTCAATTCTTTATTTTACTGTTGAAGAGAGCTGGAGACAAGGTATGTATGCCATAGCATATAGTTTAGGAAACATTCTTGGGTGATTTTGTTTTGAATGCTACTTTCCTATATCTTGCACACTTGCACTAATCAATTCTAAGGGCAAACCCTAATCAAGATAGGTGGGGAAGTCATTACCCTTCCTTAGCCACAAACCATCTCCAAGCACGCACAACCTAAGCCTAATTAAAAATTTGATAGACGTTGGCTTAGGACATCTCGAACTCGATAGGAGATTATCTTAAAGAGGAAAAGTGTTGGAAATTGACTCCTGTAAAATCAGATGTCAAGGAAAGGGATTGAGGGCCGAAAGCCCGAAGAGTGGTTGGTTATTTAATTAAGGAACGTCTTTTGACGGAAAAACCTCCCACCACTCTTGCCCCGACCTGGCTGATTAGCTTGTGGTCAAGGTCTACATTTACCTCTTGTGGACAATCAACCAGTTAGGAGTTGTCTAGGTCAAGGGTACCTTAGACTAGGCTTGGTTGATATTTATCGTTGACTGCTGTTTGAACTTGTTGTGATTGTGATTGTGATTGTGTATGCAAGTTGTGGTCGAGAGACCCTAATTCATCTAGGTTGACTAGACACACATCACCACCCTAAGTTTGACCAAGACCAGATCCGGTAAATGGCTCAATCCACATCACTGCAGGATAGGTTACTACCCATTAGGACCTCACTTCCATCATGCATCTCACTTCCATCAGTTGGTGAATACAATTTTGAGCTCAAGCCTCAATTCATCAACACACTCCCAAATTTCATGTCTAGAGTCCGAAGATGCCTACTTCTTCATAAGAGAAATTTGAGGAAGTATGTCTTATGATGAAAATCCCACACCTTGTAGACGATGCTATTAGGTGAGATTTATCCCGTTTGCACTTAAGGACCTAGCAAAAAAGTGGCTCTACAGCTTAGCAGCAGCCGGTTCCATCACATCTTGGGATGGTTTCATCAAGGTCTTCTTGAAGAAATCTATCCTATCCATAAAACCGCTCTCATTAGGAAGACGATAATGCAATTAAGCAAGAGCCTACGTGAACCGTTCTGGAGGTACTTTGAACGCTTTAAGGACCTCCTTGTCCAATGTCCACATCAATGGAATAGAGAAATGGCGACAATGCCAAATTCTCTATGATGGTTTAGACTATTCCACCAAAACCCTCCTAGAAAGTATGTGCCAAGGGGGTTTCTTGCAGAAAGATGAAGATGAGGGATGGGATTTGTATGAAAATTTAGCTGAGAAAAACCATCCAATGGGAATTCTGCGAGTGAGACCCCTAAGAATCCTAACTCCATCTCTTCGAAGGAGGTCTCCATTCCATAGAATCGTCCATCGCTAATGAGGCTAAGTTAGCTAATTTAGCTAGAAGACTGGAAGCTCTAGAGACAAAAGAACCAAGTCCAGTCAATCAAGTCAGCCCGAACCAATTTCCACCACCCGGGCTGCACTTATTGTCAAGCCATGAACCATGTGTTTGAGGAGATGCCCAGTGTTTCAAGCTCAGCAATCCTACCACGAACCGATGAATGCGGCCTTTTCAAGGCCGAACAATAACCCTTACGCCCCAACGTATAATCCCGGCTGGAGAAATCACCCTAAGTTCTCATGGAGCCAGAACAACAATTACCATTCACGATTCAGTCATACTAACCACTTCCAACATGGTAACAATTCTTCAATCATCAACCCAACTTCTCCAATTTCCATAATAATTCTCCCAACCATTCACCAAGCTTTCCAAATTATCAACAGAACTTTCCTAACCAATCTCCACAATCCTCCTTCCAGAATCCTCAATTGGAAAGGAAAATGACTGACTTTGAAAGGAACATGGAGAGATATATGAAAATCAAGACACTCTCATGCAAACCATTCAGAGGTTAGAGGTTCAAATGAGCCAACTAGCCAACCCACAGAAGAGAGACAAAAGGGTACCCTGCCTAGTAGCCCACGTCACCAATCCGAGGAATTCCCACAAGCTCATTTGGCTGAGGATCCTTCATTCAATCAATGTAATGCTGTGCATACATTGAGGTCAGGAAAGAAAGTTGATAACCAAGTGTCGACACCCCACCAATCCTATCAGCACAAACCACAATCAAGCTTCCACCTCATCCAATCCAAGCTCTTCCAAATCTGACGAGTCTGAAAAAGACAAGTCAGCCAGCCAGGTGCACCAGCCTATAGTACCATTTCCAAATAGGCTGAAAAACAATAAGCAAAATCCGCACATGGACAAGATAATAGAAGATGTTTAATCAAGTGAAATAAATGTGCCACTCTTGATGCCATCAACAAGAGTTCCTCCTATGCTAAGTTTCTTAAGGACATGTGCACCAAGAAAGAAGAGAAAGACTAATGTTCCTAAAGAAAGTCTTCCTAGCCACTAATATTAGTGAGCTATTTTCGGGTCCTATACCCTGTCAAGTACAAAGATCCAGGTAAGCCTACCATTGCCTGCACAATAGGACAAGCCGAGATTAGTCGTGCACTTCTTGACTTGGGAGCAAGTATCAACTTGCTTCCATTCTCTGTTTACAACAACTCGGGTTGGGTAACTTAGTCCAACTCGAGTCACCATCCAACTGGCTGACCGTTCTGTTAAAGTTCCAAAAAGGGAAATTAACGATGTCCTGATTCGGGTAGGGGAGTTCATATACCCTGTCGATTTCATAGTTTTGGAGACACAACCTGTGTCCCAACTCCAATCGTAGGGCTCAAACTCCGGTCATCCTAGGTCGACCATTCCTTGCCACTGCTAATGCCATCATCAATTGCAGGAATGGGTCTATGAGGTTAACCTTTGGAGACATGACTAGAGAGTCAATGTCTTCCTCTAGGAAAACAACCCCGTGACATCGAGGACCAAAACTTTTGAAGTAAACCAAATTGAGAACTTGACAAGTGAACACGGGGAAGAATTAGGATCAGAAATGGAGATTGACTTCGAGTTAGAGTCTGATGACTTTAATCTCGATCGGTGGTAGATTCTGCCGTGAATTGGGCTTCAAACCCGATTTCACCAACTATGGAGCCAACAGATTTGACTAGTCCTTCTAGTGAGCCTTCTCTTCCTTAGAATTGAAAGCCCTTCCTGCGTATCTCAAGTACGCCTATCTAGGCGAACAAGAGACCTTTCCCGTCATCATTGCCTCCCATTTAAATGACGGGGAAGAAAAAGATTGGAAAGATATTCTAAGAAAACATAAGGAAGCCATCGGGTGGACTATGACTGATATCAAGGGATTAAGTCCAACCATCGTTCAACACCGCATCCATCTCAATGAAGATGCCACACCCAAGAGAGACCCGCAGCGTAGGTTAAACCCTATAATGCAAGAGGCTGTTCATGCTGAAATCATAAAACTCTTAGACAATGGGATAATTTATCCCATTTCGGATAGCCAATGGGTCAGTCCTGTCCACGTGGTCCCAAAGAAATCTGGTTTCACAGTAGTGGAAAACGAGAACAAAGAGTTGGTTCAAACTCGACTTCCACGAAGATTCGAGTTTGCATTGACTATAGGAAACTGAATGCTGCAACTCGTAAGGACCATTTTCCACTTCCCTTCATTGATCAGATGCTTGAACGTTTGGCGGGTCACGAGACTACTGCTTCTTGGACGGTTACTCGGGCTATAACCAGATCCCTATCGCTCCTGAGGACCAAGAGAAGACTACGTTCACATGTCCATTTGGGACATTTGCTTATCGTCGAATGCATTCGGCTTATGCAATGCCCCAGCAACGTTTCAACGTTGCATGTTGAGTCTTTTCTCTGATATGGTAGAGCGCTTCTTAGAATCTTCATGGATGATTTCTCCATCTACGGAGATTCATTCACTCAATGTCTCCACCATCTAGAACTCGTCCTCCAACGTTGTGCTGAAAAATATTTGACACTAAACTGGGAGAAATGCCACTTCATGGGTGAAACATGGAATTGTCTTGGGTCATGAAATATCCAAGAAAGGAATAGAAGTGGATAGAGCCAAAATCGAGGTTATTGCTAAGCTTCCATGCCCAAATGCGTTAAGGACATTAGATCCTCCTCCTAGGATACGCTGGTTTCTACCGTAGATTTATCAAGGATTTTAGCAAAATTGCTAGGCTCTTGACTAATCTGTTAGCTAAGGATGTGTCCTTCACTTTCGATGCTGACTGCATCACTTCTTGGGAGAAGCTTAAGAGAGAGCTGATTTCTGCACCAATCATATCTGCCCCGGATTGGTCTAAGCCGTTTGAGATTATGTGCGATGCTTCTGATTTTGCCATAGGCGCTGTCCTAGGACAACGTATTGATAACAAGCAGCATGTGATCTACTACTCTAGTAGGACTCTCAATGACGCTCAACTGAACTACACTACGACGAGAAGGAATTCTTGGCAGTAGTGTTTGCCTTAGAGAAGTTTCGCCCCTACCTACTAGGGTCCAAAACTACCATCTTCACCGATCATTCTGCACTTAGGTATCTAATGATGAAGAAGGATGCCAAGGCCCGACTCATTCGTTGGATCTCTTTCTTCAAGAATTTGATCTCGAAATTCGAGACAAGAAAGGTGTAGAAAATGTCGTTGCTGACCATCTCTCACGGATTCCCAATTCTCCATGCAACGAATACCCATCAATGAGGATTTTCCTGATGAACATCTCTTAGCTATCTCTAGGGAACCTTGGTTTGCTGATATAGTGAATTACTTAGTCACAAACCAAACTCCGTCTCATTGGTCCAAAAATGAAGTTCACCGGTTCTTATCCCAAGTCCGGTATTTCTTTTGGGAGGGAACCGTATCTTTTCAAGTACTGTTCCGACCAAATTATTAGGAGATGCATTCCGATGAGGAGGTTAGGAGTGTTCTGTCCTTCTGTCACGAAACTTGCATGCGGTGGACACTTTGGTCCCCGCAAGACTGCTGGAAAAGGTGCTACAAAGCGGGTTTTATTGGCCCACTCTGTTCAAGGATGCCTATGATTATTGCAAGACGTGCCCTAGATGCCAAATGGTAGGTAGGATCTCACATCGAAATATGATGCCCTCAACCCAATTCTAGAAATAGAACTCTTTGATGTTTAGGGCATCGACTTTATGGGTCCATTTCCTAACTCATTTGGGAACCAATACATATTGGTTGCTGTGGACTACGTGTCTAAGTGGGTAGAAGCCATTCCGTGTAAACTAATGATAACAAAGTTGTCATAAAGTTTCTGAGAGAGAACATTTTTCTCGCTTCGGAACCCCTCGTGCTATCATCAGTGATAATGGCACCCACTTTTGCAATAGATCTTTTGAAGCCCTTATGCGAAAGTATGCCATAACTCACAAGTTGTCCACACCATATCATCCTCAAACCAGTGGGCAAGTTGAGGTTTCAAATAGACAAGTCAAACTTATATTGGGGAAAAACTGTGAACCAAAACCGGAAAGATTAGTCCTTAAAACTTGTAGATGCTCTATGGGCCTACAGGACCGCTTTCAAGACGATTTTAGGAATGTCTCCCTATAGGTTAGTCTATGGCAAACCTTGTCACTTGCCCGTTGAGTTAGAACACGAGCCGGCTTATGGGCAATCAAGCAGTTGAATTCGATTTGACTAAGGCGGGTGACCTTCGAAAATTACAAATTTCCGAATTGGAGGAATTGAGAAATGAGGCCTATGAAATGCTAGGATCACTAAAGATAGAGTGAAGATTTTTCATGACAAGCACATCATAGAAAAACCTTTGTCCTGGTCAAAAGTCTTACACTACAATTCTAGGCTTCATCTTTTCCCAGGAAAATTGAAATCACGATGGACTGGGCCGTTCGTTGTAAAGACCGTGTTTCCACACGGCGCAGTTGAGATCAATGACCCCAGAATGGAAATGACTTTAAGGTAAATGGTCAACGCCTTAACCTTTCTTGGAATCGTGCCAGTAGATGAAACGGTAATGGGTCTTTTTGACCCAGTGTATCGGTAACTTTCCTCCTTTTCCATTTTATTTCATGCACTTATACATTTCTTTCATTCATTGGGGACAATGCATGAGATAAGTGTGGGGGAGGGTTCTAACATGACTGAAAAAAAAAATTGAAAAGGGTAGACAATATTTTGATATATTTTTGTAAGAATTTAAGTCAATTTTAAGGAATAGGAGAATCATAATTAGGATTTCTTACACTTGGTTGATATAAAATAACTTGTTTGATTTTTAGAGTCAGGAAGAAATTTGGGAAAGTAATTTAGTCTTGATATTTAGCTTGATGACTTATGCACACAAAATACACTTACACACTTAGGGTTTGAAAACAGAGACTCTTGTGCCTCATAAAAAAAAAAAGAAGAAGAAAAGTCTAATTATTGAGTAGCTAGGTGCTTTGGCCTAAGCAAGCCTTAGTATTTATGCAAAGATAATTAGACAAGTTTGAAAAAAAAATATATATATATATATATATATATATATATATATATATATATATATATATAAAAGTATTCCCTGATTAAGCTGGGTATTTATGCCTCATGAAGCATAAATATTCACGCCTAAAAGGGGTACCTCGTATAAATGATGTGTATCCTCTGATTAAGCTGGGTATTTATGCCTCATGAAGCATAAGTATTCACGCCTAAAAGGGTTACATAGTATAAATAAAAACCTTGGTTTCTTGGCCTTATCTGCTCGGGTGTTTAGGTCCTTAGGGGTGTTTTCTCACCTGGTGCCCTAAAACCGTCCGGTTTGGGTGTCACCGACTGAAAGCTCGTTACATGGGCAGATTAGAAAGCCTAATGAAATTGAGGAATAAAAGTTCACAAAAAAAAAAAATGAGGCATAGGAGTTAATGTTGAAGAACCCTTAGTAAACTTCACAGTCACGATGGTGCATACGACTCAGGGTAAATTAATAGACTAGATGAGAAGTTCAATTTGACTTCTTACTTTAATTGATGACATGTTTTGAATGGAGACTAAGTTTAGGAATGAAAAATTTGATATTCCTATAACTTATAGATTACTTAAGATCTCACAAATATACTTCAAATATTTTCGCCTTCCAAAAAAAAAAAAAGAAAAAAAAGAAAAAAAAAAAAAAAAAAATGCTTTTCGAAAATACTAACCTTTTTCCTTTTGGATTTTGTGGGTGTAATCCGCTGAAAACCCTCACGAGACAAAACTCGTCCTCTAGGGGTGACCTAGAGGTTCAACGGCTTGTTGCACATGCTCAGTGCAATCGAGTAACCTGCGAAAGTGGTCTAATAATTGATTCAAGTTAGTCTAATGTTTTGCTCGAGGGCGAGCAAAAGATAAGTGTGGGGGTGTGATTTGTCACATACATTGCATTTATGTTGTCACTTTACCATACTTGTTGCTAATAAATGATATTAATAATTGCCTTTTTCTTTGCTAAATGTAGGCCCAAATGCTCAAAGAAATAAATGAGGAACAAGCCCAAAAGCCCACTTTATTCTGAAATAATTCAGAATAAACTCGAAGTGAAGAAATCTGGACTATCAAGGAGTTGAGAAAATCCCTCCTTGAATCGAGGAATCGGAGCCAAGAAAATCAAATGCTGATTCAGTCAGTGGTTGAAGAAGAAACAAGAAAATCAACCATATATGCGAGAAGCCCTTCACCCCATGAAGCTCCCCCCTTTTGGTGTGGCCACCTGGCCACACCAATGCCGCAAAAACGCGGCAAAAGCCGCGTTTTTGCGGCAATCTTGGGGAGTTAGGGGGAGCGTTTGCTCCCCCGACCTCCCCGGGATCTTGGTTGTTGGGTTTTTGGCTATAAATACCTCCTTCAGCAGAGAAAAAGGCAGCGAAGACTAGGATTAAACTTTGCTTTTATTTCTTAGGATCTAGGTTCATTGTTAGTTAGAACACAAGTTGTAACTCTGTTGTTTACTTTGTAGTTCAGTTTAAAAAGCTTGTGAGAGAGAGGACTGAGAGCTTGTAATCAAAGATTGAAGTGACAGCAATTCAAGAGCAAGCCATCTTTTCTCCACTCGTGTTTCGGTATGTTGCGCATGTTTATTTTTGCTTTGTCGTTTTCCATGAATAACTAAAGGTTTTCTGGGCTAGCTATCTCCTTTCTCTTGTTTTCATCTCCTCTGTTTTTTAAAGAAAAAGTCCCGATGACTCATATGCATGCCTCCCTTACAAGCCTTTCTTTTTGAAAGTGTTCTTGAAGGCACATGAGGATGGGCATAGATAGTTGAATTCACTATTCTCTCTTGATCTTCTTGTGAATCATTTTTAATTCATTCTTGCTTCTTCGCGCTTTATGTTTTAATATCTGATTCCAACTCTTTCTTGAAGATAAAGAACTCAACCCCTCTACATCTTATGTGCTTTACTCAAAGCTCTCTAAAAGAATCAACTTTAAGTCTTGCAAATGAACCCGAGGGACTTAATATTTTAAGAGAAGAATGAACAAGTGAGTAGGAAGATAGTAAGCCCAGATTTGATTTCATATTATAAAACAACATCACAACTCTTAAAGCTTTTTACAAATCACTTTCTCCAAATCCTTTTCTGAAAGTTGAAATTTCTCTTTTTCATCTCTTTTCCTTCCATTCTCTTTTTCTTAAAAAACTAACACACTTCTTTGTTTCTATTTACTTCACCGAAACGCTTCTATCGCATCCCTCCTCGTGGACTCGACCCGTTAGCCACAAGCTACACGGTACATTCTTAACTTCATTGGTTGTTTCATTTGTTTTAGCAATCAACTGTATATACATGTCTAACACAACAGTAAAAAGTTGATTGTAAATGCTAAAAATGATTTAGACTTTGCATTTAGGGACGTGTCTATCTCATTACATTTTCTATTTACAGTTGAAGAGTGCTGGAGCCAAAGTATGTGTGCATAGCATTTAGTATATGGTTCATTCTTGTATGAAATATTGCTTGAGTGTTACTTTTTTCTATATACTTGTATAATGCACTAAATTGATTTAAGGGCTTGTCCTATAAACAAGATAAGGTGGGGAAATCATTACCCTCCCTTAGCCCACAAACAATCTCCTCACTCACTAACCCAAGGCTAATTAAAACTGAGTAGGCGTTGGCCCTAGGGACATCTCGGACTCAAATAGGAAATTGACCTAAGGGGGAGTTGATTTGAATCTGACTCTTGCCAAATCGGTGACTAAGGTGTTGGCCCAGAGGCCTTCCACTCTAGTTTTGATAATGATTAACTCATGTAGTTATAGTTTACTAATAATATTGTGATGTTTAGTTTCAGATACTTAACCAAGATATTAGTAGGTGATTAGCTTCAATAAAGGTGTTTTGGAGCTTTCACATGGTGATTCAAGAGCTCGAGCGTCAAAGTTCATATCTAGCCCTCGTTAGAGTCAAGCTAAGTGGATCACATTTGGATCGAGTCGACTTGGAGACGGTACTCTACAAGAAGAATTCGGTACATTGTTTAGGTTTTTAGTTTAGATCATTTGTTAAAGATTAGATAGTGTGATATGCTCAAGTTCACAACACACACACACTTGTTTAACGTTTCATGTTTATTGATTTTTAGTTTAACCGATCTTGATTTTTATGAATAGATAGAATCAAAATAAGTTTACATGGTTTAATGTATATTAGATTTGTTCTACATACATCTATACTTTTACTATTCAAACAAACTTAGTTTGATAATCTATTTCATGAGTTTGGAGTTTTGGTATTTTAACAAAGCTTATTTTTGGATTTTAAGTCAAAAACATTGATATATATATATATATATATATATCTTTCATGTATATTGGATTATATCCATATACAACATGCTTCAAGTTGTTTAAATATCATATTTTGTATTTGGATGAGATTTGGAGAAAACGGTTTTTCAATTCAAAAAATCCAAGTTTTGGAAAATACGGATTTTGGTTTCGGCAAAATTTTTAAGTTACAAAAATAGTTCAAAATGTTTGTAACATGGTTTAATTTTACTCAAACATGTTTGTATATCAAAGTAATATACTGAAACTATTTTTGTGAATTTTTAGAGATTTTATGGGATTTAATTAGATAATAAAAACTCAAGTTTTAAATCCTATAACAAGATCTGCCAGGCCCTGGCGGTCGACCGGGATGGTCGACCGGACCAGTGGTCGGTCGACCGGACCGGTCGACCGACATGCACAAGGACGTGCACGCAGGCCAGCTTGATTGGCCGGTCGACCGACTGAAGTCAACCCACTCTCGGGTTGGCCCGGTCGACCGGGCGGTCGACCGGCTAGAGAGCCGTTGATCTCTGGTTTTGGGCACGGTCGACCGGGCGGTCGACCGGCAGGCTCAACGGTCAATTTTTTGACCGTTGGCCAGTCGACCGGCCGGTCGACCGGAAGGCCAATCTGGGCCTAGTCAGCTGCCAACGGGCAGATTTTGTTTGGGGCCTTTATATACCCCATCTCATGGCTGTTTTGGTAAGAATTTTTAGAGCAAAAATTTACATCAACCAGCAAGTTTTTAAAGAGTTTTTAGTGCTTAAAGATTTGATCTTTATTTTGTTTTAAAAGGGGTTTGGAAAATTCAAAGAAAAGAAAAGACTTTGGGAATTGGTTTGATCTTCATTTTTAATTCTATCTAGAGTTTTCCTTAGAGTTTTTCTTTGAGTTTTTTATTTTCAAACTCTTTGTTTTCTACACTTGAGCTATCTTGCTATCCTATCTATTAGGATCTTTATTTTGTGGGAAGAATTGGTTTGTGGTCTTTTGATCACCAAGTTGTAAACCCTCCTAATTTGTGTTATCCCTCTTGTGTAGAGGTTGATTTTTGGAGTGGTGGCTTTGTGCCCTTTCCCTCTAGTTAGATGTTGATTTATTGTTTGGCTTTGTGCCTATCCCTCATTTGTGAGGTTGATATTGTGTTTGAGTGGCTTTGTGCCTAGCCTCTAAGTGTAGAGGTTGTGTTGTAATTGAGAGGGAGTTGTGTACTCCCGGTTGTAATTGCCTCAAATCCTCATTGGAGGTTTCCCTGTGTGGGAAGTCCTGTGTGAACAAGTTAGTGAAAATTCTTCTGTGTGAAGGCGAGTACGTAGAGCTGGGTGCTCGAACCTCGAAACAAATCTTGGTGTTTGCGTTTGATCCATTGACTCAAACACTCTCTCTTTTATATTGTGCCTTGCATTGATTCATATTGTCATATCATATTTATATGCTTGGTTGTGATTGTTTGTGTGCCTCACTTGTATTTAACCACGAGAGCTTCATATAGCACCTCAACTCTTATTCAGAGGAATCAAGAGAAGTTAGTCCATAGCCCTTCACCGGGAATTCGGCTACACTCGTTGGTTACACTAAGTGCGTTGCAATTTAGTTTTAAATTCTGCATTATTGTTCATAGATTAGTCGTACACCTATTCACCCCCCTCTAGGTGTACTTACATAAGGTTGGGGATTGAGGGGTGAAACTCCGAAGGCTGGTGGTTTGATTTAATTAGGCCGTCGCTTCTGCGCTGATACCTCCCACCAATCTTGCCCCTACCTGGCCGATGGTCAAATTCGGCAATATACACCCCGTGGACAGTCTAACCAGTTAGGAGTCATCTAGGTCTGAGGTTTACCCTAACTTAGGTTAGATTTTTTTCTTTTTATTTCTTTACTTATTTGTTTGTTTTTCCTTTGTTTGTGTTTGACATTTATTGTGTAATATAGCTTATAATAATAATTTTTCCAATTTTAATGGTAATCAATATTACACCCCAATCTCTTTTTCGGATATTACTAATCCGGCATCTCATAACTTTAACCAACCTAGTGTGCCGAATTGGTCTTATCCGAATCAATATAACCATTCCCTCAATCTTATGACCATAATTTTCAAAATAATTTCAACTCTTCACAGAGTCAATGGGGATTCACCTCCCCCGAGCCTAATTTTCAACCAACTTGTCCTCCTTATCCACCTTGTCCACAATATTTTCAAGATTCATACTCTGTTCCACTAGTTCAAAAAAGAAAACCATCAATCTTGAAAATGAGTATGCGTGAGTCCAAGCAACAATCACAAATCTGACGGATTCACAATTTCACCACAAATTCTAAAATAAAACTTCATCTTTTCAAGTCCACTCGCAACAAAACGATGAACCAATCGACTATGAAAAGATACTTGAAGCCATGACTCAGGCTCAAATCGCTCGTAATTATGACATAGATCTAATGGTCCAAATTCTCTATTCTCACCGTTTGACCATTTCTGATGTCGCCAACCATTCTGTTAGAGCCGAAAAATCATGTTGTTTTAGAAAACAAGATTCCATTTCTACACACCCATTTGAACTTGCCTAAACTCCAAATTTTGAAAATGACATTGACAGTTTGGCAAGTTATCCCTTCCCTGAAATTGAACTTGAGAATGAATATGATCCTGAACCTCAAATGGGTGATTCAATTCTACTTCCTGATTCAATAATGACTCTGGTGTCTTCACCTGATTTCAATCTTTTTTTCCGAGTCAACATTGGATCCTGTGCTAATCCATTATGAAATTGAATCGCCAATCTTTTATGATCATCATATTGAACTTGACCAATTTCATACTTTTGAAAGTCCCATTGACAAATTGACAAGTTTTCATTTTTATGAAATTGAACTCAATGAGAAATGTGACCTAAATTCTTAAATTTGTGATCCAGTTTAAATTCTCAAATCAATATTGACTCATATTTTGTTACCCGACTTCAGTAATATTTTAGAGTCAGTTTTGATTCTCATACCTGTCATTCTTGAACTTGAATCACCAATATTAAGTCACATTCCATTGTGGGAAAATGAATGTGGACTTGAGTTTCAACTTCTTGATTTGGACCCACTTCCTGAACCAATCTCGACTTCTAAACCTTTACTTGACTTAAGTCACTTTTCCAAGTCGGTATTAGTTCCCGTACTTTCTAAGTCCAAGTCAATTATTCCATCTTTCACACTCTATTTTGGGACAAGGGTGTTGATAAAATTGACTCCGAAATTAATTATGAAATTTGAAAATTATATGGGGTAAAATATTTAATAAAAATCATTCATATATACATCATTTTAGTAGGTTATACTAGAGAGGTTACTGGTGGTTCCTTCGAACTCCACGCAAATTCGATTGGGCCACATTTTGTGGACCAATCAGACCACCACCGGAACCTCCACAAGGTAATATTTTCCTTACCTTTCTTCTTTTTCATACATCTATGCATTAATTCATACATTCAGGACAATGCATGAGATAGGTGTGGGGGAGGGTTATAACATAACTTAGGTTTTCTTTTTTTTTTAAAAATAAAAAAATTATTATTAACATTTTCTTTACTTTAAAAAAAAACTTTTTGAAAATAGAAACAATATTTTGACATATTTTTTGTAAGAAATTAAGCAATTTTAAGGAATAAGATAATCATAATTAGAATTTCTTATACTTGGTCAAAATAAGATTATTTGTTTTATTTTTAGGGTTTGGAAGATAATTTATCAAAATAATTTAGTCTTGATCTTTGCCTTGATGAAATATGCGCACTTTATACACTTACACACTTAGGGTTCAAAAACAAAATTATTATGCCTTATAAAATATATATATATATATATGTATACCTATAAAAAAATAAACAAATCTAATTATTGATTAGCTAGGTGCTTTGGCCTAAGCAAACCTTAGTATTTATGCAAAAGATGATTAGATAAGTTTGAAAAAAAAAGAAAAAAAAGAAATATATATCTATAAAAATCCTCTGATTAAGCTAGGTATTTGTGCCTCATAAAGCATAAGTATTCACGCCTAAAAGCGGTTCATATAATAAAATCCTTAGTTTTGTGGCCTTGTTTACTCGAGTCCTTAAGTCTTTGGGGTATTTTCTCACCCGGTACCCTAAGACCGTTTGGTTTGGGAGTCACCGATTAAAGGCTCGTTACATGGGCAGATTAGAAAGCCTAATAGAACTAAGGAATAATACCACCAAAAATAAAATAAATATAATATATAAATAAATAAGGCATAAGAGTTAGAGTTAAAGAATCCTTAGTCAAAACTTCACGGTTACGAAGGTGCATGTGACTTAAGGTTAAACTAATAGGCTAGATGAGAAGCACAATTTGACTCCTTACTTTGATTGATAACAAATTTTTGAATAGAGACTAAGTTTAGGAATGAAAAATTCAGTTTTCCTATAACTTATAGATTACTTAAATCTTACAATAATATTTCAAATATTTTTCTTTCAAAATGTGTTTTCAAAATATTAACATTTTTCTCTTTCTTTATGGATTTTGTGGGTGCAATCCATTGAAAACCCTCACGAGATAAAACTCGTCCTCTAGAGGTAACCTAGAGGTTTAACGGCTTGTTGCACAAGCTCATTGCAATCGCGTGACTTGCGAAAGTGGTCTAATAATCTTTGATTTAGTTTTGTTGTTTTGCTCAAGGACGCACAAAAGATAGGTGTGGGTGTGTGATTAAACACATTTATTGCATATTCTTTATTACATATCCACATTTATTATGTAATAAATCTGCTAAATTTCGTATCTTAAATGTCTATTTTGCAGAAGATAATCATGGGGAGAAAGAGGATAAAATCAAATAAATATCAGTTAAATTCTAATTTAACTAGATCTATTTGGTTAGAGGAGGATGATCCCAAATCCGATGGTTAAATTTAGTTTTTTGTGAATCAAGCGGTTAAAGCTAAAGATCAACTGAGGATAACGTCAGATATAGAGTCCAAATCCAAAAGGATAAATGGATAGAGAGAAGATCAACGGATGAGATGAACCAATTTTGACTCGGATTCTGCCTGGATACATTTTAGTTTTTTAATCATAACTTTCGCTACCAGAACTCAAATCTGATGATTCAAGATGATCTAGAAAGAAGACTTAAAGGGTTATAACTCTTAAGTTTATTATTATTTCTAATTCTGTCATTTGATAAGTTATATTTAGCAATCAATACGCTAATAAGCTACAAATTAGAACTGAATATCCACATCAAATCAAGTTTGGAGATAAGGGGATGATTCAAATTCAGAAATAGCCAGCTTCCCTTATCTTCATACTCCTCTACCCTCTGTATTTAAATACCTGCAAACTTAAAGACAAAGGAACGACCAAGCAGAGAGTAAAATTTAGGTTATACTGTAGTTTATAACTTAGGTTTTTAGTTTTCTTTTAGGTAATTTTTATTTTATTTATGTAACTGAGAGGAGAGGAGAATTTCATGGAGGAAAGAGAACAAGCTTGTACTGAGGGTGACACTGGTGTAAGTGATCTTTTCTTTTATTGTTATTTGAATCGAATCGAAGTTTTCTTTTCTATTTTATTCTTATTTTCGTTTGCTTCCCTCTTCTGTGTTTGTGGATCCAAATGAATCTGATAGCCTCGAAGTTGTCTTGCCCTTGCAAGTGCCGTTGATGGCTTATGGTGATGGATATCCATTTCTATAATAGTGTAGCTTGCCCCTTCATTTCGTAGCGTAAATCAGGAATGGGAAAAATCCTATTTGTCATACTTCGCTTGCCTTCAAACAAAGGTACATCGTCGATACGGGTCAAAGGTAAGCAGGCGCCGAAGAGGTAAGTAAGTTTTTTAGGTTTTAATTTTCTTTTCTTTTAATTTTTGTTTAGGTCACCAACATCACTACCTTCCAATTCTTTTTAACTATTTTTCATTTCTTTGTACATATCCACTTCTATTTTCTTCACCTTCTCTATCAACCACTTTCTTCCTAGCTTAACTATAACTCTTTTTCATTTTCTTTTAAAGAACTAAAAGAAGAATTTTAACCATTCTTTGTAATCTAAAAGAGAACTTACTTAAAAGCTTCCATCGCTAGTCCCTCCTTGTGGATCACGACCCACATAGTCACTTGCTATAGCGGTAGTATTGAGAACTTGCACTCCGTATTCTTAAGTTCTGAAATTCTATATTTTTGTGCAGGTAAAAACTCAATCAAATTTTGGCGCCGTTGCCGAGGAGGGACGGTAAGTAATTCTCTTTAAAGTTTACATTTTTAGTTAACCTTCTTCTTTGTTTTTGGTGTACAGATTTAACAATAAGTAATTTTTGCTGCAGTGGACATATAAGTGGCCCTAGACTCTGCTCAAGAAAGTAGAGCCTAGAAGCTCTCAGATTTGCTACATTCCTGTGGCAATCTGAGTGAACTACTAACTTGTATCTTCTGCAGATTGGCTGAATTGCATAATTTAATCTCTGTAGCGTTTATTTCCTTATTTGACTCACTGTATATATATATTTCTAACACAATAGTAAAAAGTTGATTGTAAATGCTAAAAATGATTTAGACTTTGCATTTAGGCACGTGTCTATTTCATTACATTTTCTATTTACTGTTGAAGAGTGCTGGAGCCAAGGTATGTGTGCATAGCATTTAGTATAAGGTTCATTTTGTATGTATAAATATTGCTTGAGTGTTACTTTTTTCTATATACTTGTACACTACACTAAATTGATTTAAGGGTTTGTCCGATAAATAAGATAAGGTGGGGAAGTCATTACTCTCCCTTAGCTCACAAACAGTCTCCTCACTCACTAACCCAAGCCTAATTAAAACTGAGTAAATGTTGGTTGATTGGTAGTGAAAAATGCATTTTTATCATAACATTTACCATCACATTTTCATATTTATTCATTTAATTCTGCACATTTATTAATATTTTGTGATTTATTGTGTGCAGGCCTCAAAATAATAAAAAGAAAGAATTAAAACTTAAAAAGAGCCCAAAAGCCCACATTTGAAGCCCAAGTGCAAAAGTGCAAATATTAATTGTCAAAAGTGCAAATACACAAGGGCCAAAGTTGCAAATATCAAAGATGAGGGAAGGATAGACTTCTACCCAACCCTAAACTCTTGCAGATGAGGATAAAAGCCAAAGATAAGATGCAGAGATAAGGAAATTCGTTCAAAAGAGATTGGGAGAATTCTAAATCTAGATAACTTGATTCCCAAGTTATATCCATATCCCACGATAAAGAGCCAGGATCGAACTTCCAGAAGCAAACGCCCAGATGGACGGACCAGGAGAGGCCACGCGCCAAAGCGCGTGGCCAACAGACACTGTAGTGCTGCGGAAACGCGGCCCTAGCCGCGTTTCCGCGGCAAATTGGGTGACGTCAGGGAACGGCTTTCGTGTATGATCTTATCCAGGACTCTACAGCCTTCTGCACCTACAAATACCCCCTGCAGTGCAACGTACAGAGCGTCCAGCGCAGTACAGGGCCAAAATTAGGGTTTCTTCTAGGTTTTCTTTTGTAATTAGGTTTTTCTTTTTATTTTCAAGAGAGAGAGGCTTATGTTGAGCGTGACACTGATGTACCTTCCTCTTCTCTGTCATTGTACTGATTAATAAAGGTAATCTTTTATTTTGTTTTTATGTCATTGCTTTACTTTTCTTTTTGTTTTCTTTTCTTTTCTACTTTATTTCTGTTGATATTCGATGAGCATGCAAGTGATTTCCGAACCACAAGTATAACAAGTCTTGGTGGTGCCAACGATACTTCATGGTGATGTTCTCCTCCTCAAGGTACGTATCACTTCATACTTGCCAAAGCTTGATGATATAATGCGAACAGGGGACTGAGATCGATCCTATGGTTTATGCGTTCAATGCCTCCGAAACAAGGTAGAAAGTGTTAGGTTTTCACATATTTTCTCAACCATACTAAGGTTAGTGCTTTTTCCTTTTCTTTTCTTTTATTTTATTTGTGTAGATTAAATCACACACTTTTCCCAATTCTTTCTTTTCCGACTCATTGTAAAATACCGCTTTCTTTCTAAACTAACCTTAACAAATATTTTCTTATTTTACTTTAATAACTAAAAAAGAATAATTTTTAGAGATAACTTACAAACGCTTCTATCGCTAGTCCCTCCCTGAGGATCACGACCCGCATAGCCTTGCTACAGCGGATTCGAATTGAGCACTTGCACACCTTTAATTCTCAGATCTAATATTTTATATTTTGTGTGCAGGTAAAAACTCAATCAAAATTTTGGCGCCGTTGCCGGGGAGGGACGGTAAGTTTTTCTTTAATAAAAAAAATTTAACTAAATTCTTTTAATTCTTTTTTGTTTGCAGGTTTGGAGAACAGAAAAACAGCAGCAGAAGTGGACATATAGCAACTCTGTGCCTCTGCCCTCGAAGGCAGAGCAGCAGAGCCTGCTACTTTGCCGCAGAAACGCGGCAATAGCCGCGGATCCGCGGCAGTAGCAGTGAATTACTGACTCAGTTTTCTGCAGTTTGCTACAAATTGCAATATCTGTTTTCTGTTTTGTTAGTTTTGTTCTGTGATAAACCTGTTTACTGCTAATTAATTCAACAGTAAAAAAATTGTTGTTAAAGATAAAAATTGATTAGACATTTGCATATTAGGCACGTGTCTTTTCAATTCATTTATTTTACTGTTGAAGAGTGCTGGAGCAAGGTACGTACGCATTGCATGTAGAATAGGACTCATCTCTTGGTTGATTTTCTGCTTTGAGTGAATCTTATCTACTTATCTTGTATACTTGCACTAATTCATCTTAAGGGCATAACCCATTAACAAGATAAGGTGGGGATTTCATCACCCTTCCTTAGCCCAAAAATTATATCCAAGCACTCACTAACCCAAGCCTAACTTAAAAATTAGTAGACGTTGGCCCTAGGGACATCTCGGACTCAATAGGAGATTATCTTAAGGGGGAACAGTACTGGAAGTTGACTCTTGTCAAATCAGTGTCTAGGAAAGGGATTGAGGGCCGAAAGCCCGAAGATTGGTGGTTATTTAATTAAGGAACGTTTTTGACGGAAAACCTCCCACCACTCTTGCCCTGACCCGGCTGATTAACTTATGGTCAAAGTCTGCACCCTACCTCCTGTGGATAGTCTAACCAGTTAGGAGTCGTCTAGGTCATAGGTCTACCCTAACTTAGGTTAGAATTTTTCTTTTTTGTTTGTTTATTTGTTTGTTTTGTTTGTGTTGGTGTGATATGGCATATAATAATAATTCCAATTTTAATCCATATTACACACCTAACTATTATTCGGATATTACCAACCCGGCATATCATAACTTTGACCAATCTAGTGTGCCGGAATGGTCTTATCCGAATGAATATAACCCACATCCTCCATCTTATGACTATAATTTTCATAATAATTTCAACTCGTCACAGAGTTCATGGGGTTTCGAGTCCCCCGAGTTTAATTCTCAACCAAATTGTCCTTCATATCCATCTAGTCCACATTCTTTCAATGATTCATACTCTGATCCACCTATTCAGAATAGGATACCATCTATCAGGAAAATGATAAATATGCACGAGTCCAAGCAAAAATTACCATCAATCGCAGACATGATAATGCGTGAGTCCACCAACTCACAACTTCATCACGATTACACTTCATCTTTTCAAGTCCAATCACAGCATGATGCACCTATCAACTATGAAAGGATGCTTGCCGCCATGACTCAGGCTAGATTAGCCCGTGATCGTGACATAGATCTGATGGTTCAATCTTTACGTTCTCACAGTTCAGCCATTTCCAATATCATTGACCACTCTCGTAGAGCCGACGAACCAAGTTGCTTTGGACAACAAGATTCTATTTCAGTGCCATCATTTGAACTTGCCGAAACTCCAATTCTTGATAATATGGCAAGTTCTTCCTTTCCTGAAATAGAACTTGAGCATGAATATGATCATGATCCCCCACCTGATGATTCAATTCTACTTCCTGATTCAATAATGACTCCGGTGTCTCCACCTGATTTTACTTTCCCGAGTCAACATTGGATCCTGTGCCAATTCATCATGAATTTGAATCACCCATTTTTGATGATCATATTGAACTTGACCAATTGTGCAATTTTGAAAGTCCCATGGATAAATTGGCAAGTTCTCATTTTTATGATATTGAGCTGAATGAGATATGTGACCTAGATTCTCAAATCTGTGATCAAATTCAAATTCCCGAATCATTATTGACTCCTGTTTTGTTACCCGACTTAGGTAATCTTTTAGAGTCAGTTTTGATTCCCACACCTATCATTCCTGAACTTGAATCACCAATATTGAGTCACATGCCATTGTGGGAAGATGATTGTGGACTTGAGCTTAAACTTATTGATTTGGACCCACTTCCTGAACTTAGCCCGACTCCTGAGCCCTTACTTGATTTGAGCTTCTTCCCTGAGTCGGTATTCGTTCCCGCACCTATAATGTCCAAGTCAATAATTCCATCTTTCCATACTCCATTTTGGGACAAGGAGGTTGACACAATTAACTCTGAAATTTATTATGAAATTTGGAAATTTGATGGGGTGAAAATTCTAAAAAATGATTATACATATATTTTAGTGGGTTATGTAAGAAAAATTTCTGGTGGGTTCCACCAAATTATATGTTATCTTGATTGGGTAGCAACGCTTGGCCCAATAAGACCACCTCCAGAACCACCACCTTAAGGTAACTTCCGCCTTCCCTTGTTCTGTTTCATGCATATATGCATTCATTCATACATTGAGGATAATGCATGAGATAAGTGTGGGGGTGGGCTTACTAACATACTAACATAGGTAGACACTAACAAAATTTGCTAATTAAAAAAAAATTTTAAAAAAATGTTATAAAAAGGATAATACTTTGACTTATTTTTTTGAAAGAAATCTAAGTTAGTTTTAAGGATTAGGAAAATCATGATTAGGATTTCTAAAAACTTGGTCAAAATAAATAAATTGTTTAAATTTTAGGTATAGGAGGAGAAATTGAATAATTAGTTAGTCTTAATTTTTACCTTAATGAAATGTGCATTTCTAGTACATATCTAGGATTCTAAGACAAAGACCTTATGCCTCATAAATAATATAAAAAAAATCACCAATTGAGCTGGATACATGTGCCTCAAGAAGCATAAGTATTCACGCCTAAAAGTGAGTATAAAAAAAATATAAAATAATAAAACCTTAGTTTCGTGGCCTAGTTCACTCGAATTTGAGTCCGCGGGGTGTTTTCTCACCTGGTGCCCTAAAGCCGGCCGGTTGGGAGTCACCGACTTTAAGTTCGCTACATGGGTGGATTAGAAAGCCTAAACTAAGAAAAATTACTTATATGTATTAACACATCTAATAATCAATTAGTTAGGTATTAGGGCCTCAAAAAGCCTTGGTACTTACACGAAAGAAAATTAGATGAGTTATACATATCAAAAAAAATAAAAATATATATATATATATTTAAATAAATAATAAAGAGGCATGAGAGTCCAAGTTAAAGAATTCCTAGTAAAAACATATGGATGCATATGATTTTTGGTAAAGAAAAAGACTATATTAGAAATTCAATTTTAATCCTTACTTAAAATGAATAACAATTCACTTTATAAAGACTAAGTTTGAAGAATGAATAAAAATGAGGATCCTAAAACTTATAGACTACTTAGTTTCTTCAAACGTATTTCAAATATTTTCCTTTTTATAGATTTTGTGGGTGTAATCCACTGAAAACCCTCACGAGACAACACTCGTCCTCTAGGGTAACCTAGAGGTTTAACGGCTTGTTGCACATGCTAAGTGCAACCGTGATTCCTACGAAAGTGAGTTAGGTTAGATTAATTTTTCTTTTTCTTCTTTGTTTTTACTCGAGGACGAGCAAAAAGATAAGTGTGGGGGTGTGATTGGTAGTGAAAAATGCATTTTTATCATAACATTTACCATCACATTTTCATATTTATTCATTTAATTCTGCACATTTATTAATATTTTGTGATTTATTGTGTGCAGGCCTCGAAATAATAAAAAGAAAGAATTAAAGCTTAAAAAGAGCCCAAAAGCCCACATTTGAAGCCCAAGTGCAAAAGTGCAAATATTAATTGTCAAAAGTGCAAATACACAAGGGCTAAAGTTGCAAATATCAAAGATGAGGGAAGGATAGACTTCTACCCAACCCTAAACTCTTGCAGATGAGGATAAAAGCCAAAGATAAGATACAGAGATAAGGAAATTCGTTCAAAAGAGATTAGGAGAATTCTAAATCTAGATAACTTGATTCCCAAGTTATATCCATATCCCACGATAAAGAGCCAGGATCGAACTTCCAGAAGCAAAAGCCCAGATGGACGGATCAGGAGAGGCCACGCGCCAAAGCGCGTGGCCAACATACACTGTAGTGCCGCGAAAACGCGGCCCTAGCCGCGTTTCCGCGGCAAATTGGGTGACGTCAGGGAACGGCTTTCGTGTATGATCTTATCCAGGACTCTACAGCCTTCTGCACCTATAAATACCCCCTGCAGTGCAACGTACAGAGCGTCCAGCGCAGTACAGGGCCAAAATTAGGGTTTCTTCTAGGTTTTCTTTTGTAATTAGGTTTTTCTTTTTATTTTCAAGAGAGAGAGAGAGGCTTATGTTGAGCGTGACACTGATGTACCTTCCTCTTCTCTGCCATTGTACTGATTAATAAAGGTAATCTTTTATTTTGTTTTTATGTCATTGCTTTACTTTTCTTTTTGTTTTCTTTTTCTTTTCTACTTTATTTCTGTTGATCTTCGATGAGCATGCAAGTGATTTCCGAACCACAAGTATAACAAGTCTTGGTGGTGCCAACGATACTTCATGGTGATGTTCTCCTCCTCAAGGTACGTATCACTTCATACTTGCCAAAGCTTGATGATATAATGCGAACAGGGGACTGAGATCGATCCTATAGTTTATGCGTTCAATGCCTCCGAAACAAGATAGAAAGTGTTAGGTTTTCACATATTTTCTCAACCATACTAAGGTTAGTGCTTTTTCCTTTTCTTTTCTTTTCTTTTATTTGTGTAGATTAAATCACACACTTTTCCCAATTCTTTCTTTTCCGATTCATTGTAAAATACCGCTTTCTTTCTAAACTAACCTTAACAAATATTTTCTTATTTTACTTTAATAACTAAAAAAGAATAATTTTTAGAGATAACTTACAAACGCTTCTATCGCTAGTCCCTCCCTGAGGATCACGACCCGCATAGCCTTGCTACAGCGGATTCGAATTGAGCACTTGCACACCTTTAATTCTCAGATCTAATATTTTATATTTTGTGTGCAGGTAAAAACTCAATCATTGGTCCTAGGGACATCTCGGACTCAAATAGGAGACTGACCTAAGGGGAAAGTTTATTTGATTCTGACTCTTACCAAATCAGTGACTAAGGTTGGGGATTGAGGGGTGAAACCCCGAAGGCTGGTGGTTTGGCTTAATTAGGCCTGTCGCTTCTGCGCGGATACCTCCCGCCAATCTTATCCCTACCTGACCGATTAATTTGCGGTCAGATTCGGCAATATACCCCCGTGGACAGTCTAATCAGTTAGGAGTCATCTAGGTCTAAGGTTTACCCTAACTTAGGTTAGATTTTTTTTCTTTTTATTTGTTTGTTTATTTGGTTCTTTTCTTTGTTTGTGTTTGACATTTATTGTGTGATATGGCTTATAACAATAATTTTTCCAATTGAGGAGGTTCATTTTCGCTTTCTGAGTCTTCGCGAGTCATTGATTCAGATTCGATTCTCTTGAAGAGGATTGGTTTTTGGTCTTTGCGCCTTATTGGGACCTTGAATAAAGATCCTTGCGCTTCATTAATGCCTTGATATACCATGAGAGATGACCTCACAGTACATGCAATGATGTCAAGGCATCTATTGCCGACCAGGGGTCATTACCTATATCGGTACTAGTATCTGATGGCACAGAACTAGAAGCAAACACAGAAAGGTAAGACAAATCTAATTCTTTATTAATATATCACTCACCTTTATCATTGGCGGTGTTATTGACATCGAGCCTATTAATGCTCGTTACAAGTGGGTTCAGCTCCCAAAGGCATTCTTCCTCTGCCTCTGGTTCAATATCAGCTTCATTACCAGAGTCTGGTTCCTCTGGCTGGAGATTCTCGTCCATCTCCAGGGAATCCTGATACATGAGGGATTCTATGAAATAGTTCTTTACCCCCTTGAATGGATGCCTTTCAGCGATCAACGTTCGGACTTTTCTATCCCGTCAATATACTTCATGACTTGATGGAGAGTAGAAGGGACGATGGAGTTGCGATGAATCCACAGTCATCCCAGCAGCAAATTGTATGAAGTGTCAGCATCGATAATGTAGCATGTCACCTCGAATCTTAGGTCCCTAATTTGATATTTGAGTTTAATCTTTCCCATTGGGCGTGTACCATTGGCATTGAAACTATAAATGGTAGTTTGGGTGGCGCTCAATCGGTGAGTGGGGATCCCCAAGTGCTGCATGACCCGGTGGGGCATAATGCTCAACTCAGATCCTGAATCTACTTGAATACGGCTTTCTTCAAATGATCCAATATACCCTGCATGTCGCCTGGTGTGAAGGTTATGCAGGGGGCACGTTGGGAGGCGTGGAGGCAGTCTGCTTAATGTTCCTTCTGTGGTTCAGCGAGAATCCGAGTCATGAAGACCTCAACATCAGTTAGAACTTCTCTCAGAGCTTCTCTTATTGACTTTGACAGTCTCAGGAGTTCGTAAAGGGTGATCCTGGCCAAAATGTTGGCCAGTTGAGCCAAAACATCAAAGCGGTAAGGTGCTGAAGTTTCTTCCGCTTTGTCCTTCGGGAGAGCCTTGGCATACCGAATCTCCTTTTGTTTCTCAATAGGTTGCTTCATGAATTGCTTGGTTGGCTCTGAGGTAGGATTAGGTGGATTTGCAACCATCTCGTCATACTTCTTCAAGTATGACTGACGCGAACGAGTTTCAGCCACGAGCGGTGCATTTAGCTCTGCGGCAAAGACGATTGTCTCCTTCTCCGAATTGATTAGCGAGGGGACATCAGTTTTTGCTTCCTGGGAAGAAGCACACACCACATTATAAGTTGAAGCTTTTGTTTTGCCTTTAGACTTCCTGTTGGTAACAGTAGTCCACTGTTGGCCTTCCACAAGGTTGGGATGAACCCACATGATTTCTCCCTAAAGAGTAAGGACAGATATGAGACGTTTCTCCTATTGGTGATGTGGGTCTATATTGAGTACCCTTAATTCCCCTTTCAGGATGGGAACTACTCTAGCTGGCGTTGGAGGCTGTATCCAAAACTGCAGAAATGACGTCATGTTGGTTGTCACTTTCTTCTATTTTCGGCGAAGCTTGAGCACCTCCGCATCAATCAAAGCTTGAAGGATGTCTTTGAAGATATAACAGCTCTTAATAGGGTGCCCCAGCATCCTGTTGTACAAGTAGCAGTTGGGATTGTCAGTTTTGCCAACCTCCTCGGGACGTCTAGCTACGGAAAACTTTAGTCTGTTGCTCTTGTTGAGTAACTTGAATAACGAATCGACATGCTCGTCCTTGAAGAAATATTGTTTGTTGACGCGCGACTGACTTGAAGAACTACCCCCTCTAGTCGGCTGAGGTTTAACAGGAGACTTCGTCTCTGTCGCCAATGTGTCCTTCCTTTTCAATTGGAAAGATACTTCCGGCGTGCGCCTTGTCGACTTTTCGAGTCTGGACTTGTTTCTTCTGCCTTAACCCTGGCGATAATCTCTTCTGCCTGTTCGCCCTGCTGGACTAATATTTTCAGGCACGGCTTTCAGCAACTCCTATCTGGGTTAGGAATGCCGTTTGCAAATTATGATGGCTCATTTTGACCAGGGTGGCTTGGGTCATACTGCTAGGACATCGGAGTACCATATTCCAAAATCTCTCCACAAATGCTTTAACTGACTCTCCTTTCATTGTCTCGTCGCCAGAATAGTTGGCATGGTAATCTCCGAGTCATCTTCGAAGAAGCGTGTAAAGAAAAGCTTCTCAGATCTCCCCAGTTCTTGATGGAGCCTTCTGGGAGCTTCATGAACCATTCAAAAGCGAGTCCCTTCAGAGTACCAATGAACAAACGCGTCAAGATAGCACCATTTGCTACTACATTCCCTATCTGAGATTTGAAGTAATATATGTGTTGGTTCGGTGATACCTTGCCGTCGAAGGCCTATAGGGTCAGAGCTTTGAACTTAGGAGGGTACGGGACAAGACCTCAATCAACTGGATACGACCGGACCACTCTTACTTCTTAGAGGCATTTTCGATTGGTAAGAGCTTCAACATGCTGTTTCAGTTTATTCTTCCTTCTGGAATGAGTGCTCCCATTCCCTGAATTGCCTCCCTCTTTGGACGGAGGCTTAGATGACTCGAAGTTGAACTGTTCCTCCTCCTATGTATGCGCAGAAGACGAGCTCTCCCCTTCCTTCTGTTTGCCCTTAGACTTATTAGAAGGAGTTTTGATTTTCGGCTTCTTCCTGCCCTCAAGCAATTGTAAAAGTATCTGCTTGAGGGTGTCGATAGATTCTTTTGAGTGCTTATCATATCAAGTTGTTCCCTCTGGGCCTGGGCTTACTATTCAAAGCGCCTAGCCATTTCTTTAGGATTACTTGCCATATAAGTGAAGGCTTCCTTCTCTACAGAAGAGTTTGAGGTCTGTGATTCTACAATGGCAGTGTGTGATTTACTTACTTTAATGCCCCAGGCTAGGGCACTGTAGTCAACTGGGGCTACTACGCCAGTTCGAGTGCAGGTATGTCGGTATACTCCTTCCGGCTCAGTGTCAGACTCGCCAGAGCTGACTATCAGTAGTTTCTCCTTACTCTGCTTGGCGTAGTGCTTGGACCCATCATATTTGCAATGACTTTTGGGCATTCTGTATCAAAGAAAGTTTTCCTTGCGCGGGAACGATGCCTTTTGGTCGATTAGGAGGCTGACGTAGATGATAATCGTCTGAACACTGACTGTTGGCTTGTATGTGAGCTGCAGAGACATTCAAAGAACATTGTTGTGATGAGCCTTTCACAGCAACATGATGGAGCGATTTGATGAGCACTCCTCTTCATTGTCAGATAATCCCTTAGATCCGTCGGAGGGGATCGAAGAGAACAGCCTCAGGTTTTTGAGGGCTTTTCAGCTTCTGAAAACTATCCTTGCATCACAAATCTGAAACACAGGGTTCATAAATGCGAAGTTTACATTCTGTAAAACATACACGACTCTCACCTTTTGGCTTTGAAACGCGGGCCTCGTGCCTCTGCTAAGAAGAGACGCGGACCTCGCGTTGCTGATTATCGCATTCAGCTAGTGAGATTTGGGAAATGCGGACCTTCTGAGTCTCGCGTTATGTCATAGAGACTCAGGTCTCGTGTGCATGGACCTCGCGCTGCTGAACGTTGTGTTTGAGAGGTAAAGCCTCAGAAACGCAAGTCTCTTGAGCTTCGCGTTTTGGTTTTCAAACGCAGACTCAGAAGGGACGCAGGCATGAGCCTTGTGTTCTGTATCTATTGGACAGATAGTTGTTTCAGCTTTCTGCGTCTGTTGTCGACGTGCGCATCACCTTTGTCGACGTTCGGCATTCTGGTTACGCTTTAGGGTTGTTGGAAACCCCTGGTAACCTGGAGCCGAGAAAGAGGAAGGGCGTGACTAGGTTGGCCTTCAATGACGTTGGCCTCGCGGGACTCATGGGAGATGTTGACGCGAGCCTTACGTGTGATGTAGCCTGCTATGACGCTCTTTGCATAGGCCATGTTCGGAGAAGTCTCCGAAGAGATTTGAGAGCGGATCTCCAAGGAGACCTTGCGGTGCTGCCGCGCCCTAGGGCTCTTGGAGTAAGAAGAGAGAAACTCTTCATATTTTGCCTGGTCGAATTCTACGATAAGTGACTCGACCATTTTTCCTATGAAGGTGACATTACCTTCGCCACAACTTGCTCGTTAGTAAAGAAAGTATTCCCCAGTGGAGTCTCCATCTCTTATTTACTCGAAAAAATTAGGATGGAGTTTATGTAAAATTTCCTTGAATCATTGAAAGATTACAACAATCTCAAAATTTCGATTACAAGAGAGAGAAGACACTCAAGCTCAGATCAATTCTTTTTTTAATGCTGGGTTCTTGATGTGGCGATGGAAAGTGAATCTTGTTTTCCGTTGACCGGGTGAACATCAATGTCTTCTGAGAACCTTCTCTTCAAATTATGGGCGGAGTAGCACAGCTCCTGTCTAAAAGGAATATCAAAGAGATTTGGACAAAAACTTAAACTCGGCAAGTTAGGAGAAGAGTTTCACTTTTTTTCTATATTCCTCTTCGTTCGATCAACCTTCAATTGCCTCTCCAAAGTTTTTTCTTCGACAAAAACCTTCAATACCTCTTCAATAGCAAACTAAGCTATTTATAGGGGTTTTAGGGGTAGAACTGTCTCCTAAAAACCCTCCACGATGGAGGTTAACTCCCCTCATTACATGGCAATAATTGATCCGATAATGAGGGCAGTTACAACTAAAACGCGAAGCTCTTCCACAGTTGAAATGCGGGTTTCGAGTCTCGCGTTTTGGTATTATAGTGCTGCTGGGACGCGAGTCTTGAATCCTGCTAGACACAGGCTTCAAGCTCTGCGTCTTGGCCATTCAGTGATGCTGAGACGCGAGTTTCGACCATTACGTCTTGGTACTGCAGTGATGCTGAGGCGCGGCCTTCAAGCTCTCTGTCTTGGTACTGCAGTGAAGCTGAGGCGCGGGCTTCAAGCTTTGCGTCTTGGTCATTGCAGTAATGTTGAGATGCGGACTTCAAGCTCTGAGTCTTGGCCATTGCAGTGATGCTGAGACGCGGGCTTCAACCCTTACATTTTAGTCATTGCAGTGATGCTGAGACGCGGGCTTCAAGCTCTGCGTCTTGGCCATTATAATGATGCTAAGACGCGGGCTTTGACCCTTGCGTCTTAGTACTGCACGATGGCTATGATTAGCCTCGCGTCTGGAGTATAGACTCTACTTTCTGATGACTTGTCCTCAGTGATTTTTAGACAGTCTACACATGTGTTAGCTTCAAAACTTCTTTGTTGAAGCTAAGCACCTACTAAGATCTTGATAGTAAATTTGAAACTATATAAACACAAGATCATCAGTACTATAACTACATGAGTTAATCATCATCAAAACTAGAGTGATGGGCATTTGGCCAACAATAACATCAATATTAGCCCCAAGTATCAGCATGTCATCTACATATAGTCAAACAATGATACATACATCTCCAATTGCTATAGTGTATATACACTTATCGCATTCATTGATAGTGAATTCATTTTGATCATGACACTATCGAATTTCTCATGCCATTGTTTTGGAGTCTGCTTTAGATCGTATAAGAATTTTACCAATTTACATACTTTGTGTTCTTTGCCCTTGACTATAAATCTTTCAGGTTGCTATATATATATTTCTTCATTTAATTCACCATTTAAGAATGCAGTCTTGACATCCATTTGATGAATATCTAAGTTGTGCAATACTGCAATTACAATTAACATTTGAATGGAAGTTATTCTTGTTACTGGTGAATAAGTATCGAAGTAGTCAAACTCTTCCTTTTGTCGATAACTCTTGGCTAATAATCTAACCTTATACTTATCGATAGATCCATCGGGCTTTAAATTTCTTTTGAAAATCCACTTACTCCTAATTGGTTTACTGCCAGGAGCAAGTTGGCCAATTTTCAAATATGATTGCTTTGGATGGATTCTATTTCGCTATTTATAGCTTCTTACCACATTTGTACTTCTGGTGTTGACATAACCTCTTTAAATGTTTGAGGCTCGCTTTCAATAGTATATGCTATGAAATTCAGACCAAAAGATTTTGAGATTCTTGATCTCTGACTTCTTCTTGGTTCAACTTTCGCATTACCAATAGGTTCCTTGGGGCTTTCGTCCCTGAATGCTATCTCGTATGTTCTTTTCACAGAAGTCTTCTCTTCTTTCCGTTTGTATAGAAAGATATCTTCAAAGAACACATCATCTCTAGATTCGATAATCATGTTTATATGAATATCTGGTATTTCTGTTATGTACCAGAAATCTATAAGCACGGCTATTCAAGGCATAACCTGTGAATATGCAGTCTATTATTTTTGTTCCCATTTTAATCCTTTTAGGCAGTGGTGTTAGAACCTTTGCAAGGCACCCCCATATTTTGAGGTAATGGTAGGAAGGTGCCCTTCCATGTCATAACTCAAATAGTATAAGACCAAGTTTCTTATGGGGTACTCTGCTTAGAATATAATTTGCAGTTAACAGAACTTCTCCCAACAAGTTCCGTGGAACTCCAGGAATTACGAGTATGGAATTGACCATCCCCTTCAAAGTTCTGTTCTTCCTTTCAACAATCCCATTTTGCTGAGGAGTATATGGTACTGTAGTTTGATGGATTATTCCAAAGTTAGCACATAACTCACTGAATTCATTTGATTCATATTCTCTACCTCGATCAGATTTTAGAATTTTTATATTCTTGTTGAGTTGATTCTTAACTTCGGCTTTATATGTTAGAAACATATTTATTGCCTCATCCTTACTGCTTAGAAGATACACAAAACATTATTTTTTACAGTCATCAATAGAAGTAATAAAATATTTTTTCCTGCCTCTTGTTGATGCAAATTTCAAGCCACATAAGTCGCTATGAATTAACCCTAAATGTTCCGTATTTCGATCAATTGAGTGAAATAGATTTTTTGCGAACTTGGCTTCAAATAAATCTCGCACTTGCGAATTTCTTTCAAGTTGAGTTTAGGAATATATCTTAGATTAGACAAGTTTTGCAAGGACTTGTAATTTACATGCCTAATCAAGCATGCCATAAAATAGGAGATTCAATCAAATAAACAGAAGATTTTCCTTTATTTATAAGTTTTGGGTACAAATACATGGACTTTTTGTCCACTACGACAATATTGGCTTTAAATAGGCCATCAATAACATAACCCTTACCCACATACATCCCACCCTTAGTAAGTACAAATTAATCTGATTTGAAAACCATTCTAAAATCTTTCTTACTAAGGATTGATCCAAAGATCAAGTTTTTGCGGATATCTGAACATGTAGTACATCGTTCAGAGTGAGCTCCTTCCCAGATGTCCACTTCAGGATGACCTTTCCTTTTTCCTTAACCTTGGAGATGATTGAGTTGCCTATGAATAGTTGCTCATCATGCTTTAGTGTTTGATAATTAGAGAATAATAATTTCTCAGAGTAGATGTGTCGAATAGCCCCAGTGTCTACCCACCAATCCTTATTGTTGGTTGTCAGATTTACTTCTGACACCATAGTTGATAGGCTTGGTGACGCATGGTCGGTCAAGTTTGCCTGTGGATGGGCTTTCTTGTTCTTTTGGGATGACTTTGATATTCATTCGCCTTGAGTCCCTCTTTGTTGCAGATATAGCTAGTTCCCTTGAAGCGCTTATTCTTGCCTTCTTGGTCCTTACCTTTGTACCCTTGGGCAGTTGATTGTTATACATATTTGCATATTTTACCGCTTCCATACCATGCATATTACAAATACAAATATAATTTTTACTCATATTCTCTCTATTTTTGCAGGTCCACATCTGAAATAAGAAAAAGCCCAAAATCTCTTTAATTAGCAATAATTAAAAGAGATTAATTCAAAGCCCAAAAGAGAGCCCAAGATTAAACCCAGGATCTAGAGAATTCTACGCGCCAGCTCAAGATTCTAGAAGGCCACGTGAATAACAACCTCGTAACAAACTTGTAACAAAAATCTGGTATTCAACTGCCTTGATCTTGCCGCCAAAGCCAGGAGTTTGCCGCCAATTTGCGGCCGTTACAGGGTTGTTGGAGCCCGGATTTCTCTCCAACAACCAGGGCTCTAGATCCTTCTCTCTGAGGCTATAAATACAGGAACAGGGCTTGCGCAAAGGAGTGTGGAAGAGAGGAGAGAATAGGGTAGATATTGTATTTTGATTTTCTCTAGGTTTTACTTCTCGTAGTCTTCTTCCTCCCTAGAAATTCTGCAAAAGAGAGTTGTAAGAGAGAGAAAGCTTGTGTATACCAAGGAGTGACAACTTGTGAAGCAAGGATTTATCCATTTTCTTCTTCTCTACTTAAGCATTTTCTAGTATTACTTGCTTTCTTTACTTCTAGCTTTACTTTACTTGCACTTTAATTCATGCTTTGCTTTTCTTTTCTTATGGCTAGTAGCTAATTCTTTCTTCTCATGGCTAGCTAACAACTTACCTTGCTAATTACTAACTCATGGGTGATTGCTATCTTTAATCTTGCAAGTTGTATGGTCTTCTCTTCTCCGATGGGTTACTTTCATGCTTGGCTAGTATCTTGTTGTAATTCTCCATATGATTCATGTGTGCCTCATTTAGAGCCTTGTCTAGAACAAGTGCCTTGATGGAACATGGAGATGGATCACCAATATGCTATTTGTTGTACAACTTCTTTACTTCCATTAATGAACGTTGTATCTTCTTCCTTAGCATCCCTTGAGTGTAGCTCTTTTGATTCCATTATTGAAAGTCTAATTTGTAGGCCTATGACATCTATGAGGCTACAAGACAAGTCCAAGAATGATCACCCGTCATCCAAGTGGGAAAGTAATTAGACCAACACGCAAGACAAATCTTTGCCGATGAATCAACATGAGGCATGCATTCACCATCACGGAGTTTAGTAAGTTTTAGCAAGGAAGTAAGGTTAGCTAGTCATGATTTTCTCCATCTTAAAAGTCTTCTTCAAAGTTTTCTTTCTTTTAGTTGTAATTCCAAAGCCAATCTTCTTTTTGATTTCTTTTCCTTTTATTTCCATCATGCACAAAGCCACCGGTTCTTTCATTTCTTTTTCCACAATTCTTTTATTCTTTTAAAACAAAGAAGAATCTTCGTTTTCTATCTTCACTACCAACCGTAACGCTTCCATCGCAGGCTCTCCCTGAGGATTCGACTCGGTATAGTCCATGCTATAACGGAGATAGGAAAGGGTACATTAATCATTTTGAATACATTTGTGGAGTGATCAAAGCACTTGAGGTTGTTTCTAAACCTTATTTCTCTTTTCATTGAATATATTTTGTGTGCAAATTATACTCCACAATACAACACCTTTCCCGTCTTAACAAAATTTTTGGCGCCGTTGCCGGGGAGAGCAACGGTTTTTAATTTCAAGTGAAGAACTAAACGAATCTTCTTCTCTGTTGTAGATTACAGGTTGAAGAAACAGGAAATTTTGCATTGCAGAAACATATAAGTGGACCTGGGCCTCTGCTCTCGAAAGCAGAGACCAGGATCCCTCTGAATTGCCGCAAATTCTGGGTTTTTGCCGCAGAATTGCAGCAAGGAGGAGTTGACTACTGACCACTTTTCTGCAGGGCTTGCTTCTCTGCAAAATACAGCTGCTGCAATGCATAAAATCTTGTATGCTTCACCTTATATCTGCTAATCAATAGTAAAAAAATTTGTTGCAAAGTTAAAAAAATTGTTTAGACATTTGCATTCTAGGCACGTGTCTTTCAATTCCTTTATATTTACTGTTGAAGAGTGCTGGAGGCAAGGTACGTAAGCATAGCATATAGACTAGGACTCACTCTTTGTTTGATTTAATTAAGCTTTGAGTGAACCTTGTTTGTTATATCGTACACTTGCACGAATCAACTTTAAGGGCATCACCCATAAAAAAGATAAGGTGGGGATTTTATCACCCTTTCCTTAGCCCAAAAACCACAATCCCAGCACTCACAATCCTAAGCTTCTAAATAAAAATTTGCTAGACGTTGGCCCTAGGGACATCTCGGACTCACTTAGGAGATTATCCTAAGGGGAAAAAGTGTTGGAAATTGACTTTTGTAAAATCAGTGTCTAGGAAAGGGATTGAGGGCCGAAAGCCCGAAGGTTGCTGGTTACTTAATTAAGGAACGTCTCGGACGGAAAACCTCCCACCAACCTTGCCCTTCCCTGGCTGATTAGCTTATAGTCAAAGTCTACACTAAACCTCCTGTGGACGATCTAATCAGTTAGGAGTCGTCTAGGTCCAGGAATCCTAGAAGCTTGGATTGATTTTTCTTTTTCATTGTTTGTTATTTTCTCTTTTTCGCTGGTGTGATCGGTGCACGTTGTTGTGACTGTATATGCAAGAGTGGTTCCGTGATCCTAATTCTGCAAGACTTGTTAGACTTTCTACACTTGCACTTACACAACCACTTGACATTATGGAAAACAACGTCTCACTTCAAGATCGATTTTATCCGATTCGTACCTCCCTTCCTTCATGCATTCTTCTCCCCGAATCTAATGGAAATCACTTCGAGCTGAGACCGCAATTCATTAATACACTTCCCCGATTTCATGGTCTTGAGTCTGAGGACGCGTACCTCTTTATTCGTGAGTTTGAAGAGGTATGCCAAATGATGAGAATTTTCCAACTGACCGAGGATGCTGTTAGGTTACGGTTCATACCGTTTGCACTTAAGGATTTAGCTAAGAAATGGCTTTACAATCTTCCCGTCAGTTCCATATCTTCATGGGAGGATTTCGTAAAAGTCTTTCTTAAGAAATTCTATCCTATCCACAAAACAGCCCTCATGAGAAAGAATATAATGCAATTCAAGCAGGAACCTAATGAACCTTTCTGGAAGTATCTTGAGCGTTTCAAAGACCTTCTAGCCCTGTGTCCTCATCACGGCATAGAGAAATGGCGTCTGTGTCAGATTATCTATAACGGTCTAGATTACCAAACGAAAACCCTCCTTGAATCCATGTGCCAAGGGGAATTTTGAAGAAAGATGAGCATCAGGGGTGGGATCTCTTTGAAACTCTAGCTGAGAAAACCATTCAGTGGGAGTCATGTCCTGATAAATCCACTCCCACCACTTCCAGAACTGGTATGCACTCCATAGAATCCTCTATAGCTGCAGAAGCCAAGATCACACAATTGATGAAGAGGATAGAACTGCTTGAGTCTAAGGGAAATTCTGTTGTCAATCAGGTCAACCCATTACCTGTTATCAAACCGGGTTGCACCTACTGTCATGACCTTAACCATGTCTTTGAGGAGTGTCCTTTGTATCAGCCCCAATCTTATCAGGAGAACATGAATGCAGCTTTTACCAGACCCCCATACTCCAACACATACAATTCGGGATGGCAGAACCATCCAAATTTTTCATGGAGTCAGTCTGGTCCTGAGCATCATAGACCACCACTTCCACATCCATATAATGCTCAGTCTCACCCATCCAGTTTCAATCATAATTCACTGTATGTTCATCCATCTCAAAGTCCACCACAATCACAATCTTATCCAAAACCCCAACACTACCAATCCCAATCTCCACATCATCAACATCCACCCCAGAACAATTCAGATGATAAAATATCAGAGTTGATGAAAATGATAGAATCCTTAACTAAGACCCAAGCTTCAATGATGAACCATCAACAACAGGATATGGATAGAATTCAGGTCCAATTAGGGCAATTGGCTAATGAGAGACAAAAAGGTATGCTTCCAAGCCAGCCAGTGCCAAATCCCAAACATCACTTCCCTTTGAATGAAGTGGAAGATTCAGGACCCAGTCAATGTCATGCTATTCATACCCTGAGATCTGGTAAACAAGTTGATAATAAGGTTTCTAGTCAATCATCTCATCCAGCACCAAAGCCAACACCTCCTGTCCCAATACAACCAGCTTTTGACAAACCATCTTCTAGTACAGAGCCATCCACTTCAAAAGCCAAGGGTAAAGAAAAGGTAGATGAGCAACCCTATAAGCCTGTTGTACCATTTCCAAATAGGCTTAAGAATCCCAAGACAAATGCTCACATGGAGAAGATAAAAGAAATGTTCAATAAGGTCCAAATCAATGTCCCTCTTCTTGATGCCATACAACAAGTGCCATCATATGCTAAATTCTTAAAGGAAATGTGCACCAAGAAGAGGAAAACACAAGTCCCTAAAAAAGTCTTCCTAGCATCATCCATCAACGAGCTGCTCAATGGTCCAATTCCTGTTAAATACAAAGACCCAGGGAGCCCCACCATTTCATGCATCATAGGACAGACTACCATTAATAGGGCACTTCTTGATTTGGGGGCCAGCATCAATCTCCTGCCTTTCTCTGTGTACCAACAATTAGGGTTAGGTGATCTCCGTCCTATCCAAATGACTATCCAATTGGCTGATCGCTTTGTCACTAGACCCCAGGGGGAAATTCACGATGTCCTTGTCAAAGTTGGGGAATTCATTTATCCTGTTGACTTTGTAGTCCTTGAAACAAAACCTGTGTCAAATTCCAATCAAAGGGCTCAAATTCCTGTCATTTTCGGACGACCATTCCTGGCTACTGCAAATGCCATCATTAATTGCCGGAATGGATCAATGAGGTTAACCTTTGGTAACATGACTCATGAACACAATGTCTTCCACACACAACCTCGTAAAACAAAAGATCAAACATTTGAGGTTAGCTTCATTAGTAACAATTGTGAGGAAGAAGGTGAAGATCCAAAAGATGAGTCCCTATCTAGTGATTCTCTTACCCGAGTACCCTTTCAAAAGGGAAAAGTTGATTTAGATATTTTAACTTTCACAGAGCCAACTCATCTGAACCTCCGATTGATATATCCTTTGAAGACCTGTTTGCTGATGAGATCATGTGTCTAGATGAGTCCACTCGGGGTAGGTTAGCTGATTGTACACTTTTGAAAGAGGATGTTGACATGAGCTTCGAAGAATTATTTGAAGATGAGCTTGAATTTCTAAATAATGGACAAAAAGATGTGCTGAATAAAAAAGGTGGTAAGGAGGAATTCTTGAGTGAACAAAATGGTGAGATATGGATGGACAACAATGAATTGAAACTGGAAATGTCGAGGGTTAAGAATATAATGCGACACGTTTCCCAATTAAACCCGCGAAAGAGAACACACTGGAATGATGGGAAACGGGCCAGAGGGAAACGGCCAAAAGATAACCCAGGCAGTGAACCCACTTGTACATAATCTTTGTAAATATTTTTTCTTTCATTTTATAATTTTGTAAATAAATAATAATAATAAAAATAAAAATAAAAAAATAAAAAAAAGATAAGGGATTTCTAACAAGAGTTCCACCAAATTTGAAGTTCCTAGGTTTCTTCAAAACTCCTTCTTTCAAAAATTCCAAAGTCCTAGGTCACTACAACTTCCCAAGAGTCAAACTCTCTTTTCAAAACTACAAATTCCAAAGTTGGTAAAATTCCTTTTGACCTAGGGATAGAAGTGGAAATCTCTTGGTTTTTCCCTCCTATAAATACTTACTCTGCCCGACCCTTCTCCCTCACAAGAAAAAATCATCTCAGATCTACAACTCTCTTTCAGAGCGCCGCACTCTGCAACTTTTCCTCCCCTCAGATCTCTTTGTTTTGCCGCGTTCCTGCGACTTTTGCTGAGATTCTGCTGCTTTTCTGAAGCTTCCTGGGTGCCGTCAAGTTCTGCACCAGTCGATCTCACGCACTTCCAGCCGATCTGGTGCTAAATCTTCATTCCGACTCTCTTGTGCCCACTGCAGAGATCGAACTTTTCCCCCACGACTTCCGGGGGCGGTTCGAATTCAGATCTCTTCTTTTCATTGCTTTGTTTTTAATTCATATCATGGCACCATCTATTTTTATTGAGAAAGACTTTGAAAAAATATTGAGTGATGCAAATGGATATGGGTATGTGTTTCTAGAGAGAATTAGGGCTTGGAATTGGTATACGTTAGTGTATGACAACTCTGAGACTGAGGCCTTTTATTGTCCCAAATTGGTGACAATGTTTTACACTCACATTGACTAAGCATCGATTGATCCACAAACGTATCAGTTTACTGTACACATGCCCACAGGATACTTACTTGTCACGCTTCCTCTTCTTGAGGAAGTCACTACTGTTCCAACCATCACACAACACAGCGAGCCTCTCCCATTGATTGAGTATATGACTGTTATGGGGGCTCGTTGTACTAAGCAGGATCGTGGGCTGAAGGCTAGCACCACGTTTAGAAATATTCACTGCGTTAGACGTTGGATTCAACGCAACATTTTAGGGCTAAACCACACCTCCTCATTTAACAGACCTGTGTTACAAATTATACATGATTTAATGACTCGTCAACACACAGTTTGTTTAAATAAAGTCATCTTCCACGCACTCATAGTCAATTCCTCACGCACTAGGGGTGTCAAATACTCCCATCCTATCTTGATTACACGTCTATGTAAGACTTTCCTACCAGACGATGTCTTTGATTCATTCGACCGAGTGTTTGTTGCACCTGAGAGACCTACCAGTTCGTATAATAGTTGTTTGCACGCGGTCTGGACTCCTACTGTCCAGCCTGAGGATGTACCGGTAGAGTCCTTCTCTGAGGAGAGTCTTGAGGAAGAAGATGAACCTGAGTTTTGGAGGCATGATCCCCCAGCAGAGTCACGAGCTTTCATGTCTTCCATCTGGAAGGGCATGAAGAAAATCTTTAGGGGACAAGTGAGGCTGAGGAAGAAGGTAGAGGAGCAATCCTCTCGGTTAGATAGTATGGAGGCAGCATTGAGGAGATCACAGTCGGCTGGACCTAGCACCACTGCGGGTCCAAAGCGACGGAGGGAGTAGTGTTGTACCTTTTACCTATTTCATGCATCTTTTTATCTTGCATACATTGGGGACAATGCATGAGATAGGTATGGGGGGTAGATTCTAACCTAAGATTTTTCATTTTCTTTTTAGGCTTTTATTTTTAGGATTTTCATTTTCTTTTTAGGTCTTTTATTTTCTTTTAGATTTTACCTTTCTTATAGATTCTCTACTTTCTTTTAGATTTTACTTTTTCTTTTAGAAAAATAAAAAATAAAAAAATAATAATAAAAAAAAGAAATTCTTGATCCATGTTTAAAGAATCAAACTTGAAATTTAGGGATTAAGGAAGCTCTTAACTAAGATTTCTAATTATAAGTTGAAAAGAAGAGTTTTGTTAGATTTTTAGGTTAAGTAATAAAGGATTAGAAAAATTACTAGATTTTAATTCTTTCTTTAGATATATACATTAAACATATTGAAGGATTAATCAAAGACTTTGTGATTTTATTTACATATATATAATAAAATATATATATAAAAAAAAAGAGATGTACATAAATAAATAAATAATAAATACTTAGCCACTGATTAAGCTGGTTAGTCGTGCCTCAAGAAGCATTACCGATCACACCTAAAGGTAGCTAAGTCCTTAAATTCCTTCGTGGCCTAATTTACTTGAGTCATCGAACCCGAGGGATGTTTTCTCATCTGGTGCCCTAAGACCGTCTGGTTTGGGAGTCATCGGTAAGAGACTCGTTACAAGGGTAAACTAGAAAGCCTAAGGATGCTAAGGAAATGTAAATAAATAAACATTGTACATATATAAAAAAAAGAAGAAAAAAAAATATTATATATATTAGTAAATAAATGAACTTAGTCTAAGAAAGATCTTTCATATTTATAGATGTATATATCCTAGGATTGATGCAAAATCTGGTTTTTGATCTTTCCCTAAAATCTTAACCTAAGTTGAAAACAAAACTCCAAATAGACGCTTATAAGAGGAATGACAAGTTTAGGGTAACCTAAAACCTATAACTCAAGTTAGAATCTTTAAAACATGGATCAAAATTTTCACTAACCCTTTTTATTTTTCTTTATGGATTTTGTGGGTGTAATCCGCTGAAAACCCTCAGGAGACAACACTCCTCCTCTAGGGTAACCTAGAGGTTTAACGGCTTGTTGCACATGCTCAGTGCAATCGTGTCACCTACGAAAGTGGTGTAATAAACTAGTTAGGATTTTCTTTTTCTTTCTTTTTCTTTCTTTTTTGCTCGAGGACGAGCAAAAGTTAGGTATGGGGGTGTGATTGTTATACATATTTGCATATTTTACTGCTTCCATACCATGCATATTACAAATAAAAATATGATTTTTACTCATATTCTCTCTATTTTTGCAGGTCCACATCTGAAATAAGAAAAAGCCCAAAATCTCTTTAATTAGCAATAATTAAAAGAGATTAATTCAAAGCCCAAAAGAGAGCCCAAGATTAAACCCAGGATCTAGAGAATTCTACGCGCCAGCTCAAGATTCTAGAAGGCCACGTGAATAACAACCTCGTAACAAACTTGTAACAAAAATCTGGTATTCAACTGCCTTGATCTTGCCGCCAAAACCAGGAGTTTGCCGCCAATTTGCGGCCGTTACAGGGTTGTTGGAGCCCGGATTTCTCTCCAACAAACAGGGCTCTAGATCCTTCTCTCTGAGGCTATAAATACAGGACCAGGGCTTGCGCAAAGGAGTGTGGAAGAGAGGAGAGAATAGGGTAGATATTGTATTTTGATTTTCTCTAGGTTTTACTTCTCTTAGTCTTCTTCCTCCCTAGAAATTCTGCAAAAGAGAGTTGTAAGAGAGAGAAAGCTTGTGTATACCAAGGAGTGACAACTTGTGAAGTAAGGATTTATCCATTCTCTTCTTCTCTACTTGAGCATTTTCTAGTATTACTTGCTTTCTTTACTTCTACCTTTACTTTACTTACACTTTAATTCATGCTTTGCTTTCTTTTCTTATGGCTAGTAGCTAATTCTTTCTTCTCATGGCTAGCTAACAACTTACCTTGCTAACTACTAACTCATGGGTGATTGCTATCTTTAATCTTGCAAGTTGTATGGTCTTCTCTTCTCCGATGGGTTACTTTCATGCTTGGCTAGTATCTTGTTGTAATTCTCCATATGATTCATGTGTGCCTCATTTAGAGCCTTGTCTAGAACAAGTGCCTTGATGGAACATGGAGATGGATCACCAATATGCTATTTGTTGTACAACTTCTTTACTTCCATTAATGAACGTTGTATCTTCTTCCTTAGCATCCCTTGAGTGTAGCTCTTTTGATTCCATTATTGAAAGTCTAATTTGTAGGCCTATGACATCTATGAGGCTACAAGACAAGTCCAAGAATGATCACCCGTCATCCAAGTGGGAAAGTAATTAGACCAACACGCAAGACAAATCTTTGCCGATGAATCAACATGAGGCATGCATTCACCATCACGGAGTTTAGTAAGTTTTAGCAAGGAAGTAAGGTTAGCTAGTCATGATTTTCTCCATCTTAAAAGTCTTCTTCAAAGTTTTCTTTCTTTTTGTTGTAATTCCAAAGCCAATCTTCTTTTTGATTTCTTTTCCTTTTATTTCCATCATGCACAAAGCCACCGGTTCTTTCATTTCTTTTTCCACAATTCTTTTATTCTTTTAAAACAAAGAAGAATCTTCGTTTTCTATCTTCACTACCAACCGTAACGCTTCCATCGCAAGCTCTCCCTGAGAATCGACTCGGTATAGCCCATGCTATAACGGAGATAGGAAAGTGTACATTAATCATTTTGAATACATTTGTGGAGTGATCAAAGCACTTGAGGTTGTTTCTAAACCTTCTTTCTTTGTTAAATATTTGTGCAAGGATTTCACACATCTCTTTCCTAATCAGCAGTCTTCTTCCGCTTCAAACCTTGAGAAGTAGACGCTTTTCTCTTCGAGTCTTCGATCATATTGACTTTGGATTCATAGGAGTTCTTGTTGCTCCTTTTCTCTGGCTTATGGTTGTCTTCTTCAATCCGAAGCCTCACAATGAGATCTTTTAACTTTAGCTCATTGCGCTTGTGCTTCAGGTAGTTTTTGAAATCTCTCCACATAGGTGAGAATTTCTTCAGTAGCAACCTGAAAAGTTTCAGATAGAATCATACCTTCAGTCTCTATGTCGTGTAAGATAAATTAAAATTCTTGCACTTGACTGATCAAGTCTTGCTGTCCACCCTCTTGTCTCCAGAAATCATCCCACGATGAACTTCTTGGTACCGACATCCTCAGTCTTGTACTTTTTATCAAGACTGCCCCATAACTTCTTTGTCGTTGTGATTGGACTGTAGACATTGTAAAGAGAGTCATCTAGCCTATTTAAAATATAATTTAGACAAAGGATGTCACCTTGCGTCCATGTATCAACTGCAAGGACTGAGTCCTGATCAGTTTCGGGTTCCAGTGGATCCTCTTGCAGGAATTTAGCCAAATGCAGAGTAGTCAAGTAGAAGAGCATCTTCTGTTGCCACCTCTTGATTTCAGTGCCATCAAATTTTTCTGGCTTCTCCGGCTTCAGGTTAGGAAGTGGAGCATGCACCAATGTCTGAATTTGCATGTTTGGTGCCTTACTAGTAATGTCTTGATTAATCTCAGACATCTTCTGTAATTCAAATAGAACAGAAGTAAGTAACTTCAAGAACGTTAATTGTCTTAAAATTATTAGGTGCAGGAGTTTAATTGATAACTAATCAATGTTATTTATCTAATTGGTCAGGTCGGTGAATATCAAATAGAAAGTTTTCTGTTTAGTAGAACGTTCTTTAATTATAGAACCACCTTTCAATTACCTTTCTTGGTTAAACACCAATTAGGCTAGTATTAGTCAATCTCAATATAATGTAATATTTATGAGTATAAATATTTCAGTATAACCATTGTATAAAGAATGTTAGTTCACTTATACAACAATTGGTATGAGGTACGCATGTAGCGAATCTTCTTAAGACAATTATGTTCCTGCTTCGGTGCTAATGGGTTACTGGATGCTGGTCTCCCAAAATACAACACTCCTTCACAATATTTTGATAGCACTATCAAATCACCGTACTGTCGAACTGTAGTTAATCAGTACCTTCACAGGATTTCAATGCAGCTGGATGAAGATAAATTTCAGGGAGAATATTTGTCTTAACTTTAGAGGATTATTCACTGGAGAGAAAAGTGAGAGAGAAGAATTAATATCTTAGGAAGACAAAGATTCAGACAAACAATTCTATTTAAGAATTTGTTATATTTTCTAAGTCGAGACCCGCTTGTAGCACTAAACCCGTGTGGCCCGGTTAAAAAAGAACTGGGCTAGGTTAGATCCGAGCCCGAAATTGTACTTTTTATCAAACTGCCCCATAATTTCTTTGTCATTGTGATTGGACTGTAGATATTGTAAAGAGGGTCATCTAATCCATTTAAAATATAATTTCAGTAAAGGAAGTCACCTTGCATCCATGCATCAACTGCAAGGATTGAGCCCGATCAGTTTCGGGTTTCGGTGGATTCTCTTGCAGGAGTTTGGACAAATGCAGAGTGGTCAAGAAGAAGAGCATATTCTATTGTCACCTCTTGAATTCAGTGCCATTAAGTTTTCCTGGCTTCTCCGACTTCAGGTTAGGAAGTGGAGCATGCACCAATGTTTGAATTTGCATGTTTCGTGCCTTACTGGTACACTGTGGTACTGTCTTGAATTTGCATGTTTGGTAATTGTCTTAAGAACCTTCCTTGGTTAAAGTATAAATATTTCAGTGTAACACCTTTTTTTGTATAAAAGAAGTTTTATCAGATAGCACTACCAAATCAACCGTACGGTCGCACGGTCGAGCCGTAATTAATTAGTACCTTTAAAGGATTTCAATGCGCGCGCTGTGGGCATGGTTTCCCCCAATCGCGCACGAAAACTTTAAGTACCCAAAGCGCACGTTCTTTGATCCTATTTTTCTCTATTTATACACATCAATTGTCCATCCCATATTCAATATGGGACTAAATGTTTTTAGCTACCTTTAGTCCGTTTTTGCTTTTAAATTAGGCAAATTTTAAACTTGAATATCTCATTCATTTTAAAACGGAATTAAATATGTAAATATACCATGTTCATCTATAATGGAAGAAGAACATATTCCAACCATTATCCGGTTGGTTCTATCAATGGATCTCGTCTTAATTCAGCTCAAAGATTATAGTTTTAATTCTTTATTTTCCCAACAATAATTACTCAGAATTAGCTCAATTCTTGAGCTAATTCCATTTGTCGCCACAGAGTCGCAGAGGTGAGATTGCCTAGAAAGTCGATAATAAAATTATTAAAAAAAACCACGGATAGAACATTCAACTTTCATACCAGCCCCTTAATTTGAATCGTTTTGCGAGTCTTGTGAACACCCAAGTCAATCATGCACATGATTATATGTTTTCTAGAGATCAAGTCTTGTTGATGATTCACTCCTTTAATTAAATGAGTCTAGTTGAGATTCCAAATGAACCTTGCCAATATTAATGCAAAATTCTGACAATAACATTGCCATCTTCGTATGTACTCACAGCGACTGGTTGCAGACCAGCGACCATATTACCATTAATTAAACCAATCTCAGGCTTGTGGCAGTCAAGTCCAAAAGATTCCATTTCTTAATTTCTTAAATAAAATTCTATAATTGTCCTTGTCTTCTTGACTTGCTTAATTTAATTGTTTTTAAACGTTTTTGGAAGAGAGAGAGCTTTTCTTGTGCAAGTGTGGGCTTTCATCAGAGGGGCAAATGTGTGATCACAACGTTGTAGATGTCAAAATAAGTTAAACTGTAAGTATAAACTAGAAGGTCAAGCGAGAAATTGCATCTTGATTCTATCCTCTGTCTAAATTTAATAGAAGTTTCTAGCATCCAGGATTTGATAAGATTCGACTGTCCCTCTTCTTTCTGCTGCTCCTAGTTTAATCTTTGAATTTCAAGGAAGCTACCAAGTAATTATCAAACAGTTGCCTGGGTCTGAGAAAATGCTGCTGACAGTTCTAATTCAAAGGCCAATAGGTAGCACTCTACTATGTTTTCTTTGCGCGGGTGAGATCTAGTTCAAATACCTCGGCTTGTCCTGATCCAAGCCCCATCCACAGAAAGTCCACTACACAAATACCCTGAAACAGACTGCAACTTATCTCCCTTTCAGACAAACTCGACAGAGCAAAACGTAACCCTATACATCATTATACAAATCTTTAAAATCCTGTAGGAGTTCATCTTATAGATGTCATGCTACAGCCAGTTGCCAGTTGCTACAGTGACCAGCAGAAAGCTGTTGCCTTGATGCTATTGTGAGCTATAGAACTGATCATCAATCACAGACGATTGGTGCTGGATTATGATGAAAGTCTTTAGTGCAAACGGTATTAGATGGATGGCCCAGTCCGGCCCAGTCTCATACATAATTTCTCTCGCTCTCTCCCTGCCGGTCCAACATCGGCCCAATCTCCCCCCCGGCTGAGGTCTCTCTCTGTCTCTGTCTCTATCTCTCTCAAACTCGATAGTCGATCCATCCTTCTCTCTCTCTCTCTCCCCCTCTCTCTCTCCTCCCCCTAGGGTTTCGGCCAGTGACTCACTCTCTCTCCCCTGCGTCTCTGCCCCAGATAAAATTCCCATCTTTGACTCAGGGATGGCTAACGGGACGAATCGGGTTGATTCGTCTCGTTAGCTAACGAATCCGTTACGAGACAGGTTGAACTCGCCTCGTAACAAATCTAAACAAGACGAATCAAGTAATCGGGGAACGAATCAGGTCTCTTGACCCTATTCGTTACCCGGATTCATCAAAACGGGTTGGACCTGTCTCGAATTTTATTATTATTTTATTTTTGAAAAGTTCAAATTTATCACAATAGCTATTTTTTGAGTTGTTGGGGGTTAAAAAATAAAAAAAATAAAATTGAGGTCTGAAACTAATTTTCTCCTCTCACATATATAATAGCATGAGACTTTTTTATAAAAAAAAAAAAGAGAAGGGATCGGGGAAAATTTTTCCCAACCCAATTTTTTCCGTGATTCGTCATGAGATGAATCTCTAACTCGTACCGTTTACGCTGGACAGGTCAATTCAGGTTGACCCGCCCTGAAACGAGGTGGGTCCGGGTTGATTCGCAACCGGCCCCGCACAGGGCGGGCGGGGCAGCCCCCCAGGAGAGAAGCCATCTGAGATTGCGGTCTGATTGATTACTTTCTCGTGCCGACTCGATGTCGCGGTTTGATCTGGTAAGGATCTCTGATTTCTTGCTATTATCTCGGTCGATATGAGGGGTTTAGTTTGAAATTGGTTGTTGATGGAATCTCGTGCAGTTTCCGATTTTGGGTTCCTGTGTGTGTTTTGATGAAGATGAAAAATTGAGGAAATTGGAGGGTAATAAGATGTTGTGTGTTTGGTTGGTGCCTCTCTCTCTCTGAGATCAGAGATCAGATCCTGGGAGGGTTTCACAGGGCCTGATCCGAATCCGATACAATCTCCAATACAATTTCAACGCCTTTGCTTTCCAGTTTCTCTCAATAGATTTTATCTTCTTCTTCGTTTGTGTGGGCGTTTTCTGAATTGGGGTCTCGGACCTTGACAATGCGGCTCGGATCTGCGCGTAGCACGAGATTCCGTTGAAATTTGAATGATTTCGCCTTCGATTTGGATAATCTTGATTCATTTGCAATATTTTGCGCTAAAAGTCTCAATTTTTGTAGGTTTTGGTCTATTCGGTAGGTTCTTTTGTTTTTTAATGTGAAATTCACAATATTGATGATTATTACACTGTTTTTTTTTTTTGTGTGAAACTCTATTATATATTTTGACCTACCACCGCGCGCGTTTACAGATATACAGCTGATAATCTGGCATGTTGGTTAAGGGTGGAAGTGAGAAAGTGAGGAAGTGAAGAAGTGAGGAAGTGGTAATAGTTCCCTTTGGAACTTGAAAATTAGTTAGTAAATTTTCTGGTGTTTGGATGTTTTTGAGAAGTGTGATTTGGAAAATGTTATGCCTTTTCTGGTGTTTGGATGGTAATGTGGAAGTGAAAGTGGAAAAGTTGACTACAAAGTTGACCACAAAATAATATTAAATTAAAAATTAATTAAGAAAAATAAAAATTAGACTGTAATTAGAATGCAAGTGAGATTTACATTAGCAAAAAATTAACTGTTTTGTGCTACAACTTATTACAAATGAGATTTACATGACCACAAAATTAACTGTAGCACTCTGGAAGTGAGAAAAATTTTGTGTAAAAGAGAAAAGAGAGAAGGAAAAGAACTTTTTTCATTTTCCTTTTTTGGAGCGGAAATGAGAAAAGACACTTCCCACTTCCTCACTTCCACCCAATTCCTTGAATCCAAACAGCCTAAACGGAAAATTATACGAATTTAGTGATCACGTCAAAATTATCAAGCATCAAGTGAAGGACATCATATATGAGTGGCTTCATTTACCAGATTTGTACCTTCATTGAAACTTCTTCATTCAAAAGAAGAATAACAAGAAGCTTATCCATGCCAGACTGCAAGAAGTTCACCCCTATCTGGGGTGGTGGCGGGACTCCTTTTTTAGAATTGCAACAGTTAAGCCCTCGGCTACAAAATAATGTGGCCAGAAATTCTCAACCACACCTTAGACCTTACAGACAGATTTACAAGAGGCATATTGATAAAATCCTGTACCCATACACCATTACCTAAGTGGCCCTGTACTTATATCGGACTCAAACCCAACCCGAAACCTATAGGAAGCATGAATGGAATAACAACAACAAAGAAGGTGGACTGTATGATTCTTTTACTTCCTTGGGTCTTTAGGTTTTTGTACTTGTTTGGGTTTGTTTTCATTAATTCTTTTTAATGAAACGCGGAAGGGGTTCTTATTTGTTCACCGTTTTATTCAAAAAAATAAATAAATAAATAAGGTGGACTGGATAGCCAATTAACAAACTTAAATGAAGTATGAAAGGCATAATAATGACAGCAATTATATGAAACATGACAAGCAAAATTTTCTTAAGTGGTACATCTTTTCTCTCTCTCTCTACTTTTCTTATTTTTTGAGTATTATATGAAACATGACAAGCAAAATTTTCTTAAGTGGTACATCTTTTCTCTCTCTCTCTACTTTTCTTTATTTTTTGAGTAAACAACTTTCTCCCTAAGGGGAAAAAAATGTGGAACACTACACATCTTATATGTTTTATGTATCTCCGACTTAATGCATAGAACATGGTGTTAATATCTGGAGTGCCCCATATTCATTAAAGAAGAATTCAGTTCAAGTGGAGGTGTTACAAGCTTCATAAATTAAGAACGGACATGTACAAGTATTGTGCATGTTATTAGTCGACTAATAGGCCTTATTAGTCGACTAGGTCATGAGCTAGTCGACTGTTATTTTGGTACAGTCGATTAAGCCCTACAACAGAAAGTTGGATTCACAGATTTCATTACAGTAGTCGACTAGGTTCTGGGTGTAGTTGACTAATACTGTATTAGTCGACTAATGATTTGCCCTACTCGACTAGTATCAGTTCTAGCAGTTTCCTAATACAATTCTGTTTCCTATTTTGGTTAGGATTCGGGTTTCCTATTTTTCGAGACGGTGCTGATTTGGTTGTTGGAGTTTGTATTGAACTAGGATCATCCTAGGTGTCTATATAAACTTCTTTGGGGTGTCCTTTTGAAGTTTTGTCAAGAATTCAAGAGAATTTCAGATTTCCACCATTAAGAATTGTGAGAGAGAGGTCTTGTAACTCTTTTATTTTCTTCTCTATTTACAATAAAGATTTCTCCCCTCCTCCTCATGGATGTAGGCAGATTGCCGAACCATGTTAAGCCTTGTGTTTTTGGTTGTGTGGTGATTATAGTTTAAATCGTTTGCTAGTGGTAGATCTTCTACGCTTCCACTGCCAAGTCTTCAACTACGTGTTTCTCTGTTATTTGATTGGTGATAGATCATTAACAATTGGTATCAGAGCGATGGCTAGCAAGATGACCACGATAACCAAGTTCAAGGTGGAGAAATTCGACGGGAAGTCTAACTTTCTGTTGTGAAAGATGCGAGTAATATCTTTGCTCGTGAGGGAGGGCACACACAAGACCCTACTTGGTATTGCGAAGAAACCATCGAAGATGGAGGATGATGAGTGGAACGACATCGACTTTCGAGCAAAGGCGACGATCATATTGTGCCTATTAAATGAGGTTCTCTACAATGTGATTAACGAGAAAACAACTGTTGGTCTTTGGTGTAGACTGGAGAGCCTTTACATGACGAAGAGTTTATCGAATAAGCTCTTCATGAAGAAGCAGTTAGAAACACTTCATCCCCAACCTCATCAAGCTACAGTTAAAAACACAATACCAAGACGTTAATCAAAACACAAAAAGTCATCGAACAGAATTTTTGAATTTTTTCATTGATTTATTCATCATAGATACAAATCAAAGTAATAAGTTCATTGCGAACACAATCAACCACTCATGTTGCCTTAAAGAGACGCTCCAGCGATCCTAGAGCTAGGCTCTGCCGGAGGAGCTACAATGGTTGCACCAGTGGGACGGTCCTGAGGAGCCTCTTTAGTCGATCCAGAAGTAGTAGTGTGAAGCAGGGCATCAGAATCCAAGGACCCAGATGCACTTTGATTCCCTTGAGAGACATTAACTTCAAGAAGGTATCTTGATGCTTCTCCTTGAGCCTGATCCTTATATCCTTTTTGCATTGCAAGCTCTTTTACACTTGGATCTCCTTCTGTACCTTCACTTTGAGGTCATTAACCTTCTTCTCAGCCTCGACCTTGTCAACCTGCACTTGCTTCAAGTCATAAAGCAAGCCTTCCTTTTTTACTTAAAAAGCAGCCTGTTCATGATCGCGCTTGGCCTTGCTGACCTCGGTCAACTGGCGCGCTTTCCTTAATTCCCTCCAGGTGGATTGAAGCTCAAAGTAGTCCACAATCTCCGAGGACTTCTTCTGCGACTTTCTCCTCAAGCTCCCCCCGAAGCTGAGCCAGTTCTCCTTCCCAACATCAAATAGTGGCTAACTCTTAGTCTAAGTCGGCTTTGAGATTTACGAGCTTCTGGTCAGACCCCTCCTAACTGTAGATGACACTCGAGCTTACTCTGAAGGTCAGCGATGGCAAGTCCTTCTTTCTCAAGGCGACCTGCTGAACACCCAAGGACTGAACATGAAGACACGCCTAGAGGGGGGGTGAATAGGTGTATGGCTAATCTAATGAACAAAATGCGAAATTTAAAACTAAAATTGCAACAACACTTAATGCAACCAACGAGTGTAGCCGAATTCCCGGTGAAGGGTTCTAGACTAACTCCTCTTGATTCCTCTGAATAAGAGTTGAGGCGCTATATGAAGCTCTCGTGGTTAAGCACAAGTGAGGCACACACAAACAAGCCAAGCATATAATATATGAAAGATCAATATGAAATGATGCAAGGCACAAAGTAATAGAGAGAGAGTTAGAGTCAATGGATCAAATGCAAACAACAGGATTTGTTGCGAGGTTCGAGCCACTGCTCTACGTCCCCGCCTTCACACAGAAGGATTTTCAATCCACTAACTTGTCCACACAGGGAACCTCCACAGAAGATTTGGGGCAATACAACCGGGAGTACACAACTCCTCTCTCAATTACAAACACAACCTCTACACTTAGAGGTTAGGCACAAAGTCACACAAATCAACCACCTCACACAAGAGGGGTAGGCACTTAGCCAATACAAATCTTTCACCTCACACTTGAGGGATTTCAACACAAACTCCACCTCTCACTAGAGGGAGCTAAACACAACCTCCACCTCTCACTAGAGGGAGCTAACCAACACTTCCACAATCACCTCTCACTAGAGGGATCCCAACTCAATCACCTCTCACTAGAGGGATATCACAAAGATGGAAGTTTACAACTTGGTGGTTACACAACCACAAACTAATTTTCCACAAAATAAAGATCCTAAATAGATAGGATAGTAGATAAGCTCAAGTGTGGAAAACAAAGTATTTTAACAAAGAAAATCACTTGGGAAAATCTCCAAATAGATATAGAATTTTAGACCAAAAAACAAAATTCCCAAAAGACTATTTTCTTTGAAATAACAAACACTTTAAAAACAAATAGAGAATAGGAATTTTAATCCAAAAACTTTTTGCTGAAAACACTAGAAAAGATTTGGAATTTTTCTCTCTAAAAAACTTGTTAAAAACAGTCCATATAAGTCCCCTTTTATAGGCTAGAAAAACTAGCCGTTTGGGCAATTTTTCAGCCCTGGCGGCTGACGGTAGACCGGCTCGGTCGACCGCCAATGGTCAGATTTCTGACCGTTGAAGCCTCGGTCGACCGTGGCCTGGAACAGAGAGCAGAGCTCTCTGCCGGTCGACCGGGGCTTTCCAGAGAGCAAAAGCTCTCTGGCAGTCGACCGGCCCGGTCGACCGACCCTCCAGCCAGAGCTGGTGTGCACGGCTGTGCACGTCGGTCGACCGACTCGGTCGACCGACTCCTAGCTCGGTCGACCGACCCGGTCGACCGGCAGAAGCCAGGACAGGACTAATATAGGGATTGAAATGTTGACTTTTTATCTTAAATAAAATCCTATAAAATCTCTAAAAATTCACAAAAATAAGTTCTTGTATTATCTTTGATATACAAACTTGTTTGAGTAAAAATCAAACCAAGTTACAAACATTTTGAACTCTTTTTCTGTTATGAAAATTTTGCCGAAAACCAAAATTCGTATTTTTCAAAACTTGAATTTTTGAATTGAAAATTCGTTTTGTCCAAAACTCATCCAAAAACAAAAATATGATATTTGAAACAACTTGAAGCATATAGTATAGAGATATAATTCAATATCCATGAAAGATATATATATCAATGTTTTTGACTTAAAATCAAAAATACGTTTTGTTAAAATACCAAAACTCCAAACTCATGACATAGACTATCAAACTAAGTTTGTATAAATAGTTGAAGCATACATGTATATAGAACAAATCTAATATAAACTAAACCAAGTAAACTTGTTTGGATACTATCTATTCATGAAAACCAAGATTGGTTAAACCAAAACTGAAAACCCAAACCAAAATATGAAACGTGCGTGTGTTGTGAACTTGAGCATACCACACTATCTAATATTTACAAATGGATCTAAACTAAAACTAAACTATATACCGAGGTCTTCTTGACGAACTCTGTCTTCAAGTCGACTCGATCCAAAACGTGATCCACCGAGCTTGACTCCAACGAGTGCTAGGTATGAACATTGACGCTCGGGCTCTTGAATCACCATACGAAAACTCCAAAACTCCTTTATTGAAGCTAATCACCTACTAATATCTTGGTTAAGAATCTGAAACTAAATATCACAAGATTATTAGTAAACATAATGACATGAGTTAATCATCATCAAAACTAAAGTGGAAGGCCTCTGGGCCAACAGAACAATGGACACTGCAACCAGCAAAAGGTCAATTAGGAGGGCTACTTGTCTGATGGAAGTAAGGAGCAATTGACTTACCCAGAAGACATCGTTCTCCAGTGACCATATCTGGTCCCTTGATTGGACCCTCTCGAATTCCTCTAGGTCTCAGAGGAAGTCTCGGGTCTGAGAGCCATCTCGTGATCTCCCCTCTACAAGAACATTCTCTATTCAAAGCTGTAACGCCCCGATCCCAAGGACACGGAGACGTTATGGCGACGTACATACACGAAGTGGAAAACACACTCACGCGTACGTTAAGCCTCAGTACAGGACATAGCCTTATATAGACAAGAGGTCCAGCAGGAAATAAGTACAAGAATACCTGCAGAAAGAGGTTAGTGATCATAACAGACAGGAAAACAGGGATAAATAAGATAACAGGAATAAATCACAAAGAATGGTCTCGATGATGAGTCTCCTATGTGATCCAGTGGACTATCTGACAATTCGATAACTCGAATCTCCAACCTGGGCACGCAAACCCAGGGTCGTCAGAAAGCAACCTAGTGAGTGATAAAATGAAGGAGGCAGTAATATATACTATAGTAATACAAGCACGATACTAATATATAATACATGATGTTGTATTAGTGATACCATATAATAAGCATATAATAAGCAGTAGAAATATATAAATATGTTATCTTTTAATACCATCACTACCTAGCATGTTATCATCGTGTCATGTCTATACTCGTATCTAGTTTCTATAATAAATAATGTTGTCTAGTGGTGACGTGATAGAATTGAACATGCTAGTGGTGACGTGATAGAAGTGAACATGCAGATGGTCATAAGCAAACCATAATATGGTGTTGTGCATAGACAGTAATGATGTCTGCAAGGTATACAAAAAACAGATTATATGCAATGCAGAGTATACATATACATGAGTAGTATGCCACCACAGTAAGTGCAACATGTACCAGGTATAGTAACAAAGTATACATGTAACATGATAGCGGCTAAATGATCAGGTACATTAACAAGTACAACTAAACAATAGAATACATGTATCAGGCAAGTCATAATATTTATATAATAGTAGCAATCAGTACCGCCTGCTATTTTAATCAATCTCTTTCAGTGTCCCATACCACTGGCAGTTCATACTGGAGCCCGCACTCCAGTCGAACCCATCCGGACATGGCATACGGGTACCATTATCCAAACGAGAGAGTGACCAAATAACAAGTGTTCCCGACGTCACTATTGTTTATATCATTTTATTATGTTACTTGGAAACCAAATAGTCGAGGAGCTCTTATCAGGTAGGTGTATCCCGTGCATACCCAAGATCACGGCCTTAAACAGACCCCTGGCTGCTGAGACTAGGGCCAGCCCGCTAAGGCTGTAACATGTAACAGGAACTCAATAAGCTAAAACAATAACGGGAAACGGGAGCTCATGAGCTATAACAGACGGTAGCCAGCACTACCCCGTCCCCTGCAGTGGGACAAGCAATGGATCCAGACATCCACCCTATAAGATCTAATCAACCGTCAAGTCTCCCCCATCCCCAAGTTATATTTATGATCTGAGATTTAAAGTACACAGTGTAACAAGAACAAGTATAGTGCATGGTACATATAACATGATAATAGGACCTGAGCTCTGTCGATAGCATAAAACAGGATAACAGGAAACGGGAACAATAGATGTGCAATATCAGTAACGGGCAATATTCATGTACCGGGAATATAGGAAGATACATGCAACAATAAGATATGCAATATGAATGGTGATCTATATGACGAATATAAATCAAGCAATGCATGTATACCGGTAAATATATAACAGTGATTTATGAACATGCTATCCTAGTGTCATGTGTAACAGTGATGTGTAAATATGATATAACTGAGTACTGAGCATCCATGTAACGATGATAACAATAATATGAAATGCGGTATTCCGTGAATTGGTGTATCCGTGTACCAGTGGAACATATATGTGTAGTAATAATTCGTGTAACATATCTGCGTATCACTAGTACATGTAATACCAGTGATCAGTGTATAATGTAATCCCATGTCTAGTGAACTACAGTAGCCGTGTAATGATGATACCCGTGCATGAAATAACGGTGTCTAGCATTCATGTCTAGTGACAGTGTAGTGTCCTAGAGTATCTGTGGATCAGTATACATGTAACGTAACTGTGATACAATATATGACATAATAGTGTCCAAGAATATGGTGAAATAGTGGCCCGGATGTCAGTGGTACATGAACATGACATAATAGACATCCATTGTAACAACCAACGTCCTTTAGTTACTCAATAATAAATCAAGAAAAAGAATGATTAACGTGTTTAAAGAGTAGTCAGGCATATTCTAAGTACAGTGTTTATTACAGTGCTTTAATATTGTTTACAATTTAGTAAATATTAACAATGGGGATTTACCGGTAATCATGTTTTAGTTAACTAAAGCAACCGAATCCAATCAATATGATAAAAAGACAATTTATAAAATAAAAACACTTACAAACTAGTCACAAAAAAGGTAGCTCTCTTTCCCACGATTGCAACGGATTCAGAATCGTCCAATTCGGAGTCCGGATGCTCCAGATATCGCCTGAACACTAAACGTAATAGAAATAGGTTAAATATGTAAAAAGATATTTCGAATGCAAATAATAAAAATTACCAGGGAGTTTTAGGGAAAATTACATTTATTTAATTTGGATGCGGGTATGGGTGGTAAACGGGTCGGGTTTGGATCTAATACCCAAACCCATAACTTACGTAAATGGGTTAATGAGTTAACGGGTTTCAAAATAAACCCAATAGGGTTAAAGGGTTAATTGGGTTAGGGTTTAGGTGGATTATGGGTTCAGGTTTCCACCCTAACCCATAAACATAGAACAGCAGCGGCAGCAGCAACTGCTGCTGTCGCGCTCCTCTGCCCGCGACGGCCCCTCGCCGGCGGCGGGTCAGCTCCGCCGGCGGTGGGTTTCCCCCACAGGCGGGAAGAGAGAGAGAGAAACGGAGAGCTGGAGAGAGAGAAACGGAGAGCTGGAGAGAGGAAAGAAGAGAAAAGAAAAGAAAAGAAAAGAGGAGAAGAAGAAGAAGAAGAAGAAGAAGAAGAAAAGAGGAAAAAGGAGAGGATGTGGTGCCCGGTGGCTCGCCGGCCACCGGGGCTTGCCTGCTCGCCGGCGGAAGGGTCGCCGGCGGTCGGCCTCCTGGGCTGAAAAGAAAACAGAGAGAGGGAGAGAGAGACAGTGAATAAGAGAGAGAGAGAGTGTGGGAGAGAGATGCGCGAGAGAGAGAGAGAGAGTTTTGTGGAGAGAGAGAGAGAGAGAAGTAAGAGGGAGAACGAGAGAGGGAGAGGGGTTTTATGCAGGGAGAAAAGTCGGTTGCTTAAGTCGATGGAGAGTTCTCCAGAGAAGTGGAGAAGAAGAGGGAAAAAAGAAAATGAAGGGAAAAAGATTTTATATGATTTAATTAATGTTATTTTATTTGATAAAAATTTAGTTAACTCCGAATGGGTATAGAGAATATTACATGGAGGAAGAATGTGAAATCGGATTCATGAAATAAAGTCAGGTTTGCAAGTTAAAAATCCTGGAGTGTATCGCCGATACCGGGCGACATCGGTTTGGCCAGATTTTTGATAAAGTCAGAAAAATCCCCAAAAAGAGACTAATGTAGATCATATGATCCTAAGACATAAGGTGAAAGCGGATTCTCAAAATTCTACTCTGTTTGTGAATTAAAAATCATAGAGCCGATTATCGGTATTGGTCGACGCCGACTACGGAGATTTCCAAAATAAGCCAGAAAAATTCTAGAAAATCCTGAAAAATCTAAAATTTTGGAAAATAATATTTAAAACTGAAATTGGCTAAATCTGATGACCAGGAAGGTCAGATCAACTTTATACGTCGTATCGAGTACTGATACTGTGATGCTATATCGGGGATCAGGGGGTTACAAAAGCTCTAAATGGGAGTTTCTGGGAATGTTCCCACAGCGGGATGGATAATGACCGAGGTCCCTATGGAGACATCCCCCTCAGCCTGCTGAGTCTCGGCTGAGGCTCTAATTGTCAAGATTTTATACCATTTAATTACCCCTATTTATCTATATTTTTGTGTATAAATAATGCTTTTCAAGTATTTTTAGTGATTTTGCAGTACATGTTTACCATAAGGAGAAAGGACAATAATTGCGCATTTTGGAGTAGCGGTCAAGCTAAAAAGAGATTTAATGGAGGACTTGATGTTGCTGGGACTGCCTCACGGCTCTTGAAGATCACATGCAAGAAATCTACAACTAAATCAAAGAATTTGAAGTTCAGTAGGAGTTGAGAAGCAGTTTCACAAAAAGTCAGGGGCTTAAATGCAAATTATGGCTAAAATTTCAATTTGTAAATTGTTGTTCTCTTTTCTGTGTAAATTTTTATTTATGATGGACCTTTATGTAAAATGGCCCAAGACCTAGGCTATAAATATAATGCATAGCCTAGGGTTTAGGGCTGCCCAGTGTTTAGCCACTTTTTCCAGAGTTTAATTGAAATTTTTTTCTATTTGTTGTGGTTGTTTTCTATGTATCTTTGCATCTTATATTCGTTTTCATCATGCTGCAACCATTGCCCCATTATTCCTTGTCATATGAGTTCTTATCATCCCCTCAATCGCTGCACTCTGAAACGCGATTAAAGGTCTGGCCTCAGAACTAGCACAAAGAAAGGAGGTTTGTGGGGCCCACACAAGAGGGACGTTGTGCGCTGCTCGCGCTCAGTGCACAAGATCCCAGTTCAGCGCGGCGAGGGGTCCACTTGAGGCGAGCTTCGCCGCTAGACCCGACCCTGGTTCCGAAAATGGGGGTTCTTCTGGTTCCAGAACTGCTCTGGTTCGGTTCCGAAACTGGATGTAGACGGTTCCGGAACCGATTCGGTTCTAAAACTTTTTTTAGAAATAGGAATTAATTATTATTATTAATTAATTGTAAGACATATAACAAAAAAAATAAAAAAATATAATAAACAGGCTTGAACTTAGTTTTTACCATAATTAAGTTGCCTACGTATCCTCTGGGGTTTAGAGGAATCAAAGCCTACATAGTTCTCTTACCTTAGTCCCCATAATTTACCTAAATCGCTTCCTTCTGTTCTGGTGGTCGTTAATTCCAGTAAGTCTTCATTTTGTTCCCGTACGATTTCTTGTTGTCTTAGTGATGTTTTTGTCTAATCATCAAGACATGCTTGAGCCTCCACTGAGTCAGGGAACATACTCGAATGGCTTTGATCTAAGATACCCCCTGCACTGAATTCTTGCTACACATCTACCGTTGACACCGGCGTTGCTAAAATTTATTTAGCGATAATTGACACGATTAGAAATTATGTTGAATGCTTCTCCCACCATTGCAGGATTGGAAACTTTATATCTTGAAAATATTCACCAAACTCAAATGAAGTGGTTAGGTAACTATTAAGCTCGGTGTTCGAGTTTGATGAAGATCCTCAGAGTTTTTTAGCTCTTTGCAATAGTAGTTGGTGTCCTCTACAAAGTTTAGAAGTATCCTCAACTTTACTACTAGTTTCACTATGACCGGGGTTATTAATACTTGAACTATATATTCCTCTATAATCATTATATAAAGCATAAATTACTTTTTTATTTTACTAAATAAATCATAAACATCTTCATCCACTTGAATAATGTCACAATAAGCCTTCAAATAGTCATGTGATCCATCTAATTTTCACCGTGGATCAAAAACACATGCAACTAAATAAATAGATGAAATTATTTTAAAATATTCTAACCATTTATTTTTCATTGCTTGAATACAAAAAATAAATTCAAATCATTTTCATGTTCTTCTAGCGCACCACAAATATTTATATACTCAATTAGAAATAAATGTGTTATAGGATAATAAACATCAGATAAAGTATAAGTAGTATCATTAAAAACTTTTAAAGTGTCCAAAATACTTTTGCATGAATCCCATTGCGTTAGATATAAATTAATATCATTAATATTATTACCAATTAATTCATATAATAATTCTTTATAATCATTACTATCATTAAGTAATTCATAAATTAAATTCCAATGGGTTGGAACATCCCGTGGAAATCGTTTTGGTTTCATACCTTTTGATTTACAATACTTTTTCCATTCTTTCATTTCTCGTGGATGTGTCCATAAATAGTGAAGCGCGTGTCTAATAGGTTTAATATATTCTTTCAATTGTTTTAAACCATCTTGCACACATAAATTTAAAACATGACAAGCACATCTTTGATGAAAAAATTTACCCTCAAATGTAGGTTTACAAATTTTTTCTAATTCAGGCATAGATACAGTATTAGCAGATGCATTATCAAAACTAATTGTAAAAATCTTATTTATCAAATCATATTCTTTTAAAACTACTTTTATCATTCTATAAATATTATGAGCAGCTTGTCGGTTATCAAAAACTCTAAAAGCAATTACTCTTTTTTGTAAATTTCATTCACAATCAACCTAATGACAAGTGACTCTCATATAAGAATGTTATTTCCAGTGATCACTCCATATATCGCTACATATAGATACACGGCCATCAAATATGATAAAAAATTCATATAATTCTTTTTTCTCTTTTTTATAAAGCTTATGTAATGTGCATGTAAGAGTGGTCCTAGGCACTCTACTTGATTGAGGATTTAATGGATTTTACAGTAATTTATAAAACCTAATTTTTCACTAAAACTAAAAGACAAGTCTTCAACAGCAACCATTCGTGCTAATTCATCTCTATTTTTAATATCAGAGAAATGAAATAATTAAGCAGTAGTTGTAGTGTACCTTGATATTTGAGATTGCATTTTTGTGAGACCGGCCTTACAAGGATGCGCCCTCACTAGATGCTTTCAAGATGTTCCATAGCCACTGGAAGTGATCACTTATAAGTTTTTGAACAATGTTTGCAACTTACACTAATGACCTTGGCTGACTTATTCTTGATTTTCGTAAAATGATGCACGAAAAGATCAGACTTTAATTTTTAACTACCGACAACGGTATCTTCTTCGCCTCTATCACTGGGTTGAGTTTCTGATCTTTAAGTTGGAATATTGATTTGCGCCTCTTCTTCGGGATGAATTTCTAATTTCTGTGTTGAAGTCGTAATTCATCTCGAACGAATGTAAAAAACTAAAAATATCATTTCATGCGAGTTGACTTTCACCAACCTTACTCTTCCTCTTGCCGACGAACTTCCACTCGCCATGGAAAGCACGAAAATTGGAGAAAAATTATTGAAAGAGATTTTGGTGAGATACTATTGGAGAGAGAGAATTTGTAGAAAGATTATGGAAAGAGATTTTGTAGGGAGATTTTACAGTGAGATTATGAGACTTGTAGTCTTATTGAGTAGGAGCCTTGAGGAGAGATTTTGTAGATAATTATAGAGAGAAATATTAAAGAGAGGTTTAGATTTTGTTTTGAAGAAGAATGAAAGAAATGAGCCTATTTATAGGTTTCAAAAAAAATTGTACCCTACCTCAACAGCACAAAATTGGACAATTGGGGCTTGATATGTGGAGCCAACGCTCCAGTCCCAGCAAGGGGGCCCGCGGCCCGCCGCCCCCCAACGGTCCAATTTTTGGACCGTTGGGTCCCAACGGGCCAGAGGCGGAATGGGCCCATATTTAAAAAAAAATCTCATAAGCCAATGGGCCGACCCAGCCTATCAGGCCAGCTAGCCAGGCGGGTCGGCTCGGCCAGGCCAGGCCAGGCCGAGTGCCAACAGGCCGCGGTAAAAAAAATTAAATGTAGTTCGAACCGGGAACCAGCGGTTCCCAGTTCAAGTTACAGTAAACCAGAACTAGCCCAATCCAGGGCTGGTTCCGATTTGATTTGGAACTAAAAAAATGGCCATCTAGTTCAGTACCGGTTCTCAAGAATCGATTACCGGTTTGGTTCCCTAGTTCGTACCGAACCGGGGTCGGGTCTATTCGCCACTGTAGCAGAGTGGGCGCTCAGATCAAAGTTGCTGTCGGTGGGGCCCCTTGCTCCTATAGCACAACCAGAGAAGTGCAATCATGTCATCCTGTAGCAGAACCAGAACTCACCCGCTAATGCACAGTATGAGTGCTGGGTCTTCAGGTCACACGCGCGTCATGGCGGCAATAGGCCTACTGCACGCAAAGTGATGGCAAACTGGGTTTATAGGTAATTAGATTTTTATTTCCTTTTTATTTAATTAACAAAAATAATTTAATTTAGTTTACTTAATTAATTTAGTTTAATTTGTAATTAATTGTTTATTAGTTTATGTAAATTATTTTAGTAATTAAATTGGTTCATTGTTTATTTATTTTAATCATGTTTTATTTATTAGACTAATTATTATTAGTTAAGTCATGTATAGGTAAACTTTTTGTAAGTACCTAGGGGAGATGTATTTATGCTAGAATCTTATGTAGTCAATGTTAGACCTCCTACCTGGGACTATAAGCGCGCCTATTGACCTAGATCTTTTTGGAGATTATTTATAGAATAACTAGGCATTTGACAGGTTATGTATCAGGAGTTAATGATCCATGCTTAGGATTTTACCGATTTTTTCCGCTTTTAATTTATTTAATCATTTTATTTATCTTTGATGGATCATGTAATAGATAAAATACCATGTGCTTAGATCTAATATTTAGACTTAATTTACCTGTTAGAAATAGGGATTTGGTGATTGACATCAGACCCGTAAAGAGACAGGGATTGACTGCTTGATGCTAGTTAGGGGATTCGATCTTAGGTGCTTGTGCCTTGTTCTAGATTAATTTTTTTAAAAATACAATCTCACAAATTTTAGACCAATTCGCCTAGATAGTGTTGAAACTACAAGAACCACCTGTCTCTATGGATGGACCCTCAAGTATTACATCGAACGACCATGCACTTGCGGTATATTAAAACAAGAGTGACAAATTTCTCCATTAGGCTCCAAGGGGGAGGAATAGAGCGAATTTAGTAGGAGGATCACCTCGGAGGCTCTTTGTGGGAGCTGACTCCATGGGGACTCTCACCTCGAGAAGGTAGGTCGAAGAATCCACTAGCTATGTGAGCTCGGGTCATTCGGTGGGCTCCTCCTCCCGACACACAGTCAGAGAAGAATACCCAAAGACTCTTCCCCTTCTACTGGGTCGAGTCCTTCTTTCATGTCCTCTGCATCAGAGCCATAATCAAACTGGCACTTTTTCTGCAAACAAAACATGCAGTCAAAGTCAAGTCCAACACAAAGGAAAAAAACTCCTGCACATAACCACTCCTACCTGCGGGCCAGCCTGGTTGGAGAGCTTTCACTTGCAGTGCACAATCGTTGGCTCGGCTTTTTCTCATCGGGTTGAACGAAAGGCTCTGGCACTACATTCTTCGCGGTCAAGTCAGCCCAAGCTAGTGGTTCTCGCATACCTTAGACCTCGATTTGAGGCCCCACTTTGAAGAACTCGCCCTCTGCGGCAAGGCAGTGTTGCACCATCCTTCTTCATGATGGTGCGTCTTCCCAAGCCTCCGAGACAGTTGGGGGAATGAAAGGTCAGTTTGGATTAGCACCCATCTCCAATTGCGTTAGTTAATGCCACCCATGATCGTTGTCTGCCAAGTTAACGATCAGCTTCTCAAAACTACTCTATGTGATGAAAAAATAACCACCCTCATTGGTCCTTCTCATCATATAGAGGGTGGATAAGTCCTTGACCATGCAGGCATCAAAGATGAACCTGTTGCAGAAGGCTTAGAAGCCCAAGATAACGCATCAGCCCCTGCCACTAACTGAGAGGGGCCATTCGATAATGGCACAGAAGACCACAGACGATGTCAGTCATGAGAAACATCAGCCCTAAGGCTAGCATCTGAGGGTGGAAGTATACATCACCAGCCTTAGGGGCCTCTGTATAATCGGTATCTGGAGGGTACCACTCCACCTCCACGTTAATGACAGTTGAAAGCCATCCTATACCAGATACTGTCTACCTTCTTCTTGTTGTGGAGGGTTTTCAGCGTGGGATGAAAATCCACGGCCGTTCTAGTGCGGTGCATGAACTCTCTTCCCTTTTTCTTTAATTCCAGCCATTTCAGAACCAAGATGGTCGATTTGATAGAGGATATGGAGACAAAGATTGAAAGCAGAACAAAGAAGACGAAGAGATGCATGACTCAAGAAGATTTGGGTTAGAGATTTGTGAAGAGACTCCCCGTTTCCCCCTTTTTGAATTCTATAATGACATCATCGCAATCATGACTCTAAAAAGGGCGATATCTTTTCGACCTTTGATGAAAAATCTAGGTCGTTGTAGAAATCTTAACGACCTCAAACGGCAGCAGCCAGCACATCGCGCATGCTAATGAGACTTACCGCGTAATAATCTGGTAGACAGCTCTCAGCATTAAATGTACAGACATACGTGAAGATCCTCCTGCGACCCCCAACTTCCTTTGCTTTATCCTATGGTGGTTACTGGAAAGTCCACTCTAGAAACTTAGCCCATTCCCTTCTTTCCGACCAGTAGCAGCAAAGAAGGCCTCTCGAAAAGTTGTGTCCTCTCTCTCCTCTTCAACTTGCAGCAGCAGGAAGAGCTACTTAAGAATTGGGTCCATTCTATCTTTTTCGATTAGAGACTTCGAGAAGAATAGATGGATGGGGCATCTGCAGTGGTCAAAATTATAACCCCTTGTAAGGTTATGACACCTGACAAGTCTCGCTGATCATGAGATCACAAACTTGGTCTCATCCAACAGATCTCACCCGACCACCTGACTGCCAGAGAGGTTACAACTACTAGGCACGTGGGGGCTATGGAAGCGGATTCGGACTTCAATCCTCGCTAGCCAACACTGTTGGCCCAAAGGCCTATCACCCTAGTTTTGATGATGATCAACTCATGAAGTATGTTTACTAATGATCTTGTGTTTAATTAGTGACAGATTCATTATCAAGATCTTAGTAGGTGCATAGCTCAACAAAGGATAAAATGTCAAGATTTGGAGTTAGCACGGTGTGATCCGAGTTTTTGGATCAAGCTTGGACCAAGTCAAGAAGATGAGAAGCCTTCAAGTGAAGACTTCAAGAAGATGAAGACTTGTGTCTAGGTATAAGATTTTGTTTTTGTTTCAGTTAAAAATGTAAAGGATAGAGTAGTTGGTGGATTGCTCAAGTACATATACACACTCTCTCTTGATTTAGTTTGTTTTCATAAAAGATTTTAACCAAAAACCAAACATGTATTCAAGTGAAGATTTCAGGTGTTTGTTTCATTTTTGGTGTTTCTCATATACTTATCTTTTAACCAAAACCAAGTTTAGAGCTTTATGATAAAAACATAGATATTTCATCTTGATTGTGTAGTGGATCATATCCATACACACTATGCCTTAAAAGTATATCTTGTTTTTATATTTGATGAAGATTTGGAAAAATAAAGTTTAGAAAACATGTTTTGGAAAAACAGTTTTTATCATGAGCCAAATATTTCCATATACAAAAATAGTCCAATCTTTTATAACATTCCTTGATTTTGTGGAAGCATGTTTGATTATCAAAGTATATTGGTTAAACTATTTTTCTAGATTTTTATGTATTTTATGGGATTTTTTTTGAGCCAAAAAGACCAACTTTTTAATCCCAGAAAACTGTTTCAGGCTTCGGATAAGTCGACTAGTAACCTTTATAGTCGACTAATCCTAGAGTCGGCCGACCGGACCGGTCGACCGACGTGCACAGATGTGCACGCCTTTGTGCACTGGAGAACGGCCGACCGTGCCGGTCGACCGCTCCAGAGAGCAGAGCTCTCTAGAAAGTTCGGCCGACCGTAAGGGGTCGACCGACAGAGAGTTCGACTCTCAGCTCAGTGGGTTGGTCGACCGTGGCTCCAACGGTCCGATTTCTGACCGTTGGCGGTCGACCGCACGGGTCGACTGGCAGCTCTGACAGACCCCAACGGCTATATTTTTCTGGCCTATAAATTTGGGGGTTGGTCATTGTTTTGAGCTAAGATTTTGGAGACCTTTAGAGCCAGTTTTTCCTATTCTTTCAGAAGAGTTTTTTCTCTACAAAATAGATAGCTAATACTTCTAATCTAAAGGGAGTTTTATTTAGAGTGTGTTGAAAGAGATTTCTTGAGTTTTTAACCATAACTTTCATCCTTGGTTTCTCACACAAACACTTGAGCATCCATTGATTATTCATCCTATAGTGTGTTGTAGTGAGAGTTTTTATTGGTGATCAAAGTGTTTAGATCACCAAGATTCTTTCTTTGTTCCTTGAGGAGACGGGTAAGTGTGCTCGTGGTTGTTAGGGTTCGAGTGCGAACTCTTATGTTTGAGGTGCGGCCCGTCGGAGCTAGTGAGCTTGCGTGTGTATGGGACTAGAGAGTCCGAGGGCTTGTAGGTGTTGCGGCACCGAGGAGAGATCCATTGGGATCTTGCATAGTGGAAATCCTTCGTGTGTCGAAGGCGGGGATGTAGAGCAAGTGTGCTCGAACCTCAAAACATACCCTTGTGTTTGCGATTGCTCACTCTCTCTCTCTTTGTCTCTTTTATATCTTGCATGCTATTTATTGTGCTTTCATTTACATGCTTGATATACATTGTGCTTAATTGATATACTTGCTTGGGTTTGTTTGCTAACACTTGTATTCAACCAAGAGAGCCAACGTGGCACCTCAACCATTCAAGGGGAATCTAGAGGAGTTTGTCCAGAGCCCTTCACGGGAATTCGGCAACACTCTTTGGTTATACGTGGTGTTTAGTGTAAAAGTTTTTATTAGGTCTCAATTGCTTTTAGCTTCCGCATTATTTGCATCATTCATCATTAAGTGACCATTAGATTAGCCATCACCTATTCACCCCCCCTCTAGGTGAACCTTCAATTGGTATCAGAGCTTGGTACTCTGATTTGGGTCTAAAACTAGAGTTAAAGATCCTCATTTTTTTGGCTAATCACTATATTTGTACACACAACATGGACCTCATGTCACCACCCATGTTGACATTCTTAACATCCATATATGGAAGGTGAAGATGTCCCTGTACCTCAAAGCCCTAGGTTATCATGTTTATCTTGCCACTACTAATAATGCATATTGTTTAGATGGTAAGAATTTTGAGGCTAATGCAAAAACCCTTCATGCTTTAAAGTCTACCCTAGATGATGTTTATTTATCTAGAGTTCTAACTTTGATTCGGCTTTTGTAGTTTGGAATACCCTCATCTCCCCTCGGTGAAAAAGATCAATACTATGCGGGGAGTGATTCGGACGTTGGAATCGACACCTCTAACGTGTGCTATATGGTCCAAGGGGATAACCCCCTTGAGGTAACTTCCAAATCCGAGGATGAGGATAATAACATGTCATATGAAGAGCTTTCTACATTTTGTCAATTATTGCTTGAGAAATATGACATGATTAAAAAGGATAATAAAAATTTGAAAAGAAGTGGATTGCATGCATATAGAAAATGATTCATTTAGAACTAATATTGCATGTTTAGAAAAAGAAAATGAGTTTTTGAAAAATGAGAATATTTCCCTTATGTCTAAATTAAATGATCTTTGTGAAGGAACACGATTTTAAAAGATAAAATTATTTTAGTGGAAACTCAAAAGAAAATTGTTTTTCAAGAAAATAACTCCTTGAAAAAGAAAATTTTTGAAAAAGAAAAAGAACAAGAACAAGAAAAAGTTTCTAAAAGAAAAAGAAAAATGATCATATATCTCATCATGCTTTACATGCCACCACTAATGAGATTAAGATTTGAAAAATAAAATGGATGGTTTGAGTTCATCTTTGAACTCTTGTGCTTTTAATCATTCTAGGTTGGAGTCAATGTTTTCAAAGAAACAAACTCCACACATCATGCACATCATAACCATGCATTTGCCTATGTTGCACAACATGATCACACTCCTACACATAAGCATACTAAGGTGTACGTATGTACACATTGTGGCCGCAAAGGCCATTTAGCAAAATTTGTTATGATAGATTAGATCATTTTAATTTTGCTAATAAAGATTTTGGGTTCCTTACAAGACTAACCCCAAGGACCCAAGAAAAATTGGTACCAAAACCCCACCATTTTCTTTGATGTAGGTGAGGGCTCTCACAAAACGTGAGAGGATCGGTGCCTTGATGGTGGGTGCAATTAAACTAAAAGGACACATATTTAGAGCACCGCTATCAAGGAGGTTTTGGTGGGAAAGACCACCAAGCTTGGAGCTTTGGAGTTGGTAACAATCTCTAAACTCTTACTTTTATGTACATGCTTTTAATTTCATATATCATATAGCATGTTCATATTTTTGTGTGCTTCATGTGGTATTTACATGCTTAGATGTAGATTTTATCAAAGCTTGCATGTATACATGTACAAATAGTGAGTACATTTGATTTATATATGTTTGCACTTCATGCTCATTTGTACCCACTTTATGCACATGTATAGGCTAGTTTTGATGATTCTTTCATTTATACATGTTTTGCCTTATTTTTATGCTTTACTTCATGTATATGTATTTTTAATTCAAATCTAATAAATATACATGTATACCCGTGAGTCTCTTCCTTCATGCAAACATCTTTAATAGACTCTTTAGATTTGGAATATGTATGTGTATTGTTAGGATTGGATTAATCATACATATACCATGAAGATTAGTGTTTTGATGAAAAATGATTTTTCGTGTTTTTGTTAAAAATGTGACTTGTGATCTTTTTGAGCTTCATTGACTATTTTCATAAAAATGGTATTTACATGATCGTTTAACACTCACACTTTTGTTAAAATCATTTTGAGCCTATAGACCATGAGTGCTTAAATTTTGTGTATCTAGTTATATTTATGAAAAACATATGATTTGATGATTTTGAAGGATCTTGAACTAGTTTTTCAAAAATTATCTTTAACTAGTTAATTATTCTTCATTTGGTAGTGATTTTCAATGCTATACTATTTTCAAATTTATTTTTGAAAACCCCTACCGTCTATGGGAGGATGGATGGGCGATTATGCCTTGTATGCTTCATTGAAAAATTTTACCTTGTGCATATGAAGGGTGGTAGTTATGAGATATACACTTGATCTTATTGTTATGTCAATTGGTATTATTGGACTCTTTCAATTGGTATCTAAATTGATAATTTTTGTATATACTCATATTTTGTTTTCTTATATATGTATGTATCAATGTCAATTGGTATACTCATTTCATACATATATATGATTTTCATGTGCTTAACTTTCATTGGTTCACATTTTTAAAAGCACAAAATTTATGATGAAAAATAAAAATTTGATCATTATGTTTACCATTGATATCAAAATGCTTCAACTTCATATTGTTTAAATTTAAATTGGTATCAATATGATTTACAAAAATGATTATTTCGATTTGGTATCTTAAAATTGATTGCTTTACAAGAGCTCTGATACCTTTAAAATTTTTTTTGGAAAAAATTAGAAAAATTTAAAAATTTTTGATATGTATTTCCTATATGCAAGGAGAGCTTAACATCTCTTCTACATATAGATTCATGTTGAGTATATTATAAATTGAGGAGCTTGACAACTCTTCTATATATGATATACTGTGTAGGGGGAGCTTCACATCTCCTCTTATGCATTACATAATATGTGTTATGTGAGTTAGGGTTGTCATCCCTTCTTCATGTAATGCATATGTGTAGGGAAGCTAACTTTGCGTCTTCCTCTTCATGAATGTATATCGCATATAAATCTTTATTGATTGATTTGTATTACCCCTTCTTGATCTCTTTGTTTTTGACAAAAAAGGGGGAGAAAAATTTATTTGATTTGATTTTACTTTGACCCCTTGTTGATGATTGACAAAAAGGGGGAGAAGTATTTGAGTTTATATGCATGTTTCATTGCTTAAGGGGGAGAATTATTTGTCTTCCTTGTTATTTATGCATATAAGTTTTGTTTTGCAAAATAGGAGAAAAAGATTTTATTTTGTTTCATCTCCATCATTTGCATACATATTTATGAGCTTCATTGTCATATATTATTATTTATGTCTATGCATGAGTTAAGGGGGAGCTTCTTTGAAGCTTTACTTTAATCCATGCATATATAACTTCATGTGTTTTGTCATCATCAAAAAGGGGGAGATTGTTGGCCCAAAGGCCTATCACCCTAGTTTTGATGATGATCAACTCATGAAGTTATGTTACTAATGATCTTTTGTTTAATTAGTGACAGATTCATTATCAAGATCTTAGTAGGTGCATAGCTCAACAAAGGATAAAATGTCAAGATTTGGAGCTAGCACGGTGTGATCCAAGGAGTTTTTGGATCAAGCTTGGACCAAGTCAAGAAGATGAGAAGCCTTCAAGTGAAGACTTCAAGAAGATGAAGACTTGTGTCTAGGTATAAGATTTTGTTTTTGTTTTAGTTAAAAATGTAAAGGATAGAGTAGTTGGGGATTGCTCAAGTACATATACACACACACACACTCTTAATTTAGTTTGTTTTCATAAAAGATTTAAACCAAAAACCAACATGTATTCAAGTGAAGATTTCAGGTGTTTTGTTTCATTTTGATGTTTTTCATATACTTATCTTTTAACCAAAATCAAGTTTAGAGCTTTATGACAAAAACATAGATATTTCATCTGATTGTGTAGTGGATCATATCCATACACACTATGCCTTAAAGTATATCTTGTTTTTGTATTTGATGAAGATTTGGAAAAACAAAGTTTAGAAAACGTGTTTTGGAAAAACAGTTTTTATCATGAGCCAAATATTTCCATATTACAAAATAGTCCAATCTTTTATAACATGCCTGTGTTTGTGGAAGCATGTTTGATTATCAAAGTATATTGGTTAAAACTATTTTTGTAGATTTTTATGTATTTTATGGGATTTTATTTGAGCCAAAAAGACCAACTTTTTAATCCCAGAAAACTGTTTCAGGCTTCGGATAAGTCGACTAGTAACCTTATAGTCGACTAATCCTGGAGTCGGCCGACCGGACCGGTCGACCGACGTGCACAGATGTGCACGCCTTTGTGCACTGGAGAATGGCCGACCGTGCCGGTCGACCGCTCCCAGAGAGCAGAGCTCTCTGGAAAGTTCGGCCGACCGTACGGGTCGGGCCGACAGAGAGTTCGACTCTCAGCTCCAGTGGGTCGGTCGACCCGGCGGTCGACCGTGGCTCCAACGGTCGGATTTCTGACCGTTGGCGGTCGACCGCACGGGTCGACCGGCAGCTCTGCAGACCCCAATGGCTATATTTTTCTGGCCTATAAATTTGAGGGTTTGGTCATTATTTTGAGCTAAGATTTTGGAGACTTTAGAGCAGTTTTTCCTATTCTTTCAGAAGAGTTTTTCTCCACAAAATAGAGAGCTAATACTTTCAATCTAAAGGGAGTTTATTTTAGAGTGTGTGAAAGAGATTTCTTGAGTTTTTCACCATAGCTTTCATCCTTGTTTTCTCACACAAATACTTGAGCATCAATTGATTATCATCCTATAGGTGTGTTGTAGTGAGAGTTTTTATTGGTGATCAAAGTGTTTAGATCACCAAAGATCTTTCTTTGTTTCCTAAGGAGACAGGCAAGTGTGCTCGTGGTTGTTAGGTTCGGGTGCGAACTCTTGTTGTTTGAGGTGCGGCCTCGGCGAGCTAGTGAGCTTGCGTGTGTACGGGACTAGGGAGTCCGAGGGCTTGTAGGTGTTGCGGCACCGAGGAGAGATCTATTGGGATCTTGCATAGTGGAAATCCTTCGTGTGTCGAAGGCGGGGATGTAGAGCAAGTGTGCTCGAACCTCGAAACATATCCTTGTGTTGTGATTGCTCACTCTCTCTCTCTCTCTCTCTTCTCTCTTGTCTCTTTTATATCTTGCATGCTATTTATTGTGCTTTCATTTACATGCTTGATATACATTGTGCTTAAATTGATATACTTGCTTGGGTTTGTTTGCTAACACTTGTATTCAATCAAGAGAGCCAACGCGGCACCTCAACCCATTCAAGGGGAATCTAGAGGAGTTTGTCCAGAGCCCTTCACGGGGAATTCGGCAACACTCTTTGGTTATACGTGGTGTTTAGTGTAAAAGTTTTTATTAGGTCTCAATTGCTTTTAGCTTCCGCATTATTTGCATCATTCATCATTAAGTGACCATTAGATTAGCCATCACCTATTCACCCCCCTCTAGGTGAACCTTCAATCACAACCCCAATAATCATGCGCCACTCAAACCAATTACAGCTAGGATATAACATGCAATTACGATTGTAAGCAAATCTAGAGGAGAAAATCTCAAAGGCCGTGACTCAGCTTGCTATCCCTCAGTTATAAAAGTTGATCTCTTCCTCCTTAGGAAGGGATTGAACCCTAGAGAATCAAACTTGAAATAGAGCTTTGATATCTCCTTGTAATTTCTTTGATTTAGTAGAACCTCTCTTTGCTTCATGGTTTTTTCCTACTTGGGTTTTTCACATAATTCTCTGGCATTTGCGTCTAATTTACATTCCTATTCAAAATTTGAGTGTAAACCGTTGAGGAATTTACCTCTGCATTAAGTATAACAAGAAATAAAAAAATATCAATGAAATAGCAATAAAGCAAGTAAAAGAAAGAGAGTAAGAGAGATAGAGCAATGGAGAGTCGACACGTGATTTATAGTGGTTTGACCACCAATCAGCCATTCCACTACCTAGAGGCTTCTTCTCTAGAATTTCAACCTAAAATTCAATTGGTCATTTCTTTCCACGTACAAGCGTAAACTTTTACAATCGACTTTATTTCTGGTAAGAATCTAGACCTTTACACTTGCTTTCTTTATGGGTAGAAGCCTAGACCTTGCATCATCCCACCTCTTAAGTGGCTGGATTTTCACAATAAAATACCATAATATGGGTTTGCTCTCTAACAAGATGAGAACAAATTAAGCATAAATAACAAAAAAGGATTACAACTTTGAGACTGTTTTGGCAAGAAGAATCAAGGTCAAGTTTAACTTGGCACTATAGATCTAGGTGAATGAATAATCAAGATGAAAGCTTAGATATATAGCCTTTAAGAACTTTGAAAATAATTGAAAGAGAAGTATGGAAAGTATAGAACATTTCTCAATCCAAAAAACTTGAAAGTACAAGAATATCACTCTTTGAATTTTTGAATAGAATTTAAAAATAAGCACTTAAAAAGAATTTGCCCAAGATCTCTTTGAATGATTTCTTTGAATGTAAAAGTTGAAAGTTTAATTTCTAAGAGAGTAGCGCAAATAAGTATTTATAAGTAGAAGAAAATAATATTAGGTAAAAACTAGTTCAACCCTAAAAAATAAAGTTCAAATCTTCTCACATTTTTGAAACTGTGTTCATCCGTTCACCGCCAAATGCCTTGGGTCGATCCTTTATCCTAAAGACCAAAGGCCAAATTCAAAACTAAAAGCCAGCAGTTGATCCGTTTACAATGAGAAAATTTTAATGGTTAAAAAAAATGTTGAACCGTTGGCTTGATTTGTATTTTATACCAAATAAAAAAATAGAAAAGTATTCTCAAAAGTTCCTTTACTTTTTCCAAAATGTGCTAAAACCTGATTACCCCACCAGTCATTCACAAAAAAAGTCCAAAATTAGACTTCTGCACTGATGGTCAACCTGGAGGTCGATTTGAGTCCAACAGAGAGTTTAGGGTGTTGTTTTCTCAAGGGTACAATCACTCATGTTTTGATAATTCATAACTCATATAGTTAAAGAACTAATAATCTTGAAGTATTTACAAAGTCTACATATTATTCAATATCATATCTTAGAGCTCAACTTCAACAATGTACCTTGAAATATCTCAATTTGAAGATTGAAGCTCAAGAAGTAAATTCAAGTCAAAGAGCTGAAGAAGAAGAATTCATATTACTTGAATAGAGTTCATGTTTGTAAGTTAAAATTAGTTAAAGCTTTAAATTATAGAATTTGGTAGCTCAAGCCTTTATATGAACACTGTGGCGGAGATTTTTCACCACCAGTGATCAGACGGTCATCCACACCATAAGCGAGATTGAGGAGTGGAATCTGTGTGTGAGAGAGATAAGTTAACACAGAGCATAAAAAAGGAGACAATGATTTTTACATAGAAACCCTTAATCGAGAAAATCACAGGGAGAAGGAAAAAATTCCACTATAATTCTCGTTGTACAGGAATCACATAGATTGTTCTTATCTCAGAATTAGGATTGGCCAAGAATCCAAAGGTCCCAAAAATCCATCCACCTTCTTATGAAGGAGAATGCTACTTATGCTGAGCTGCGTGCATGGGGGCTAATGTTATTAGCATGATCTTCGTAACTGCATGATATGCACATGTTGATTTGTTGTAACGACTATGATTACTGGCGCTGATTTATTGGGATTACATGTAGAAAAATTTGCCATTGTTCATAATTGATCATGCTGAGGGGTATTACACGTTATAAATATGGAAGGAGATTAGACTGCGTAACTGATGATAGAGATTGAGGATGATCTATCACTAAAGCTCAGATTGAGGAGTTTTGGAGTTTCTGGGATGGACGGAGATCTGAGATATATCCATTTAAGGAAGTTTTTCAGAATGAAGTATCTTTGGGACGGAGGGCGGGCTTCAAGAGGATCTGGAGTAGCGGAAGCTGCGGATGGATTGAATGATGTGGAAGTCTTGAAGGGGGTCTCGGTTGTTTGGACACGCGTCACCATCCTATTGAGGGTCAATTTTTTTACCACTACAGATGCCCCCCACTTTTTTGCTTGTTGGAGCCTGCAGAAGAGAAGTCGAAAGAGCAGAGTTTGTAGGAGATTTTTTAATGCCATGACTTCCCCTTGATATCTTTAAGCAAAAAAGGATTTGGATCATAAATGTGAATCTCTGGATGTATTTGGGGATCGCGTGACTGGTGGATAGTTGGTGTGTCAATTGATTAGAATCCTTGAAACTTATAAGCTGCGTCTCTTCAAATACTGACCCCATAATGACTGAGATCATATGGCAACAACAGTTGATATCCTGCTGATTCAGGTGACCGAGAATCTTGGGATGTAGATAGACTTTTTGGTGATTGAGAATTTGAATTGGAAGTGGTGGCTTCTCCTCCATTTGTAAATAGAGTAAAACCTTTAGGATGTCAATCAATTCTGTTTTCTTCTCTAAGAGGTCTTGCTTCAAGTTTTCCTTCTTTGCTTTGCTGCCATGTCTTCCTTCTTCTTCAGCAGGTAGAGGAAAGAAAGGGAGAGGATGGGGATGAGGGAATGGTTTCCAAACTTTTGCCATTCGGAGACTAGTTGGTTAATATGTTAATCATTGTGATGAGCCTATCTAAATACATCAGTCATTATGACAGAGTTTCTCTATCAGAGGAGATAGGGATGGCTTCTGCTCCAACTCGATTTATTCATCTAGTTTTTGGCTTGCCCGATCTAGTTCTGACCCTGAGGCTTAGAGCTCTTCTTTTCTGATAGCGTGTACGAGGTAGGAGTAGGCGTTGACCTGGGCGGTTATGGAGGTGGATGCGACCCTACACCATCTTGCTTGTGTTAGAGTCTTCATTCTGATCAAACACCACTTTCTCTTGCTTAGAGACTCTTTTCTTGCGGCGAGCAACATGAGGGGAGTATGAGGGGTGTTTTCATCGGGACATCACCGATGAAACATTCCTTCTAGAGCTTTGACCTCTTCCTTAGAATAAAGGGTCAGTGATGTGATACCATCACTGCCTTGTGTGTCTTATCGGAGTTCGTCTAGAACTCGGGACACTGCCATACTTCGGAGGGATTCTCAATGATGGTACGATCGAAATGTTCGGATCTGGATTATATGTATTCCTTTTCAAAAATGTAAACACAGATGTGTAATGGAACTTTTCGTTACTCATGTTAGATGTAATCAAGCAAATTGATAGGATGTAATGATTCTGTAGATCTTGCATGGCTTGTTTTATCATTAGTCTGTTTGAAATCGATCACATCTCCTCAGGGTGCGGGTTTTTAACTCTGGAATGTTTGATTTGGCATGTGATTGATTTGGTAAGCTTATAGCATTGCTTCTGGTGGGGAAGGAATCCCATCAGCGGTACCAGCAAGTTTTTGGCCTCCAAGTGGGGAAATCCCAGCAGCGAAATGGGGAATTTGTAGGGCTTTAAGTGGGAGAATATCACAGTAGAGTAGGGACTCCGAGTGGGAAAAATCTCACAGCGGAGGGTTTTGATCGCCCTGTAGGTTCACCTAGAGGGGGGTGAATAGGTGATGGCTAATCTAATGGTCACTTAATGCCAAATGATGAGGAAGCTAAAAATAATTATGACCTAAACTAATCTCTTACACTAAACACACACGTATAACACAAGAGTGTTGCCGAATTCCCCGTGAAGGGCTCTGGACAAACTCCTCTAGATTCCCCTTGAATGGGTTGAGGTGCCGCGTTGGCTCTCTTGGTTGAATACAAGTGTTAGCAAACAAACCCAAGCAAGTATATCAATGAGCACACAATATATCAAGCATGTAAAGATAAGACAAGTAATAGCATGCAAGATATAAACAAGAGACAAAGAGAGAGAGAGAGAGTGAACAATCGCAAACACAGGGATTTGTTTCGAGGTTCGAGCACCCTTGCTCTACATCCCCGCCTTCGACACACGAAGGATTTCCACTATAATCGATCCCAATGGATCACCTGTGCCGCAACACCTACAAGCTCTCGACTCCCTAGTCCGTACACACCGCAAGCCCACCGGCTCGCCGAGGCCGCACCTCAAACAAGAGTTCGCACCCGAACCTGAAACAACCAAGTCCGCACTAGGACTCGAAACAATTGCGAACACACACGTCCACCTCCTCAAGGAAACAAATGAAGTCTTTGGTGATCACAACACTTTGATCACCTAAAAACAATCTTACTACAACACTCCTATAAGATGAATAGCAATGAATAGCTCAAGTGTTTGTGTGAGAAAAACTAGGAAAGAGATGGTGGAGGAAACCTCAAAGAATCACTTTTAAACACTCTTGATAAACTCCCCTTTTGATTGGAAGAATTAGCTCTCAAATTTGTGGAGAAAAACCTCTGAAAAGAGTAGGAAAAATTGGCTCTAAAACTTCTCCAAAATCTTGTAGAAAACAATGACCAAACCCCAAATTTATAGGCTGTCAAAAACTAGCCGTTGGGGTCTGTCAGACCTATCGGTCGACCGCCCGGTCGACCGCCAATGGTCAAAAATCAGACCGTTGGAGCTTCCGGTGGACCGCCCGGCCGACCGAAATAAACAGAGAGCACTGCTCTCAGTTCCGGTCGACTGGGTCGGTCGACCGGCCAACTGCCAGGTCAAGGCGTGCACGTCGTGCACGTCGGTCGACCGAGCCGGTCGGCCGACTTCAGCCTTAGTCGACTTGGTCGGTCGACTAGTCGACTTGCTGAAGCCTGAAACTGAAAAACTGGGATTAAAACTTGGTCTTTTGGATTGAAATAAAATCCCATAAATACTTAGAAAATCTACAAAAATAGTTTTACCATTATACTTTGATAAACAAACATGCTTGCACAAAATCAAGGCATGTTATAAAAGATTGGACTATTATTGTAAGTTGAAATATTGGCTCAATTGAAAACTTGTATTTTTCTAAAACTTGTTTTCCAAACTTCTTCAAATACAAAAACTAGATATTTTGAATACATTAAAGCATAGTGTGTATGGATATGATCCACTACACAAATAAGATATCTATGTTTTTGACATTAAGCTCTAAACTTGGTTTTGGTTAAAAGATATGTATATAAAAAATTCCAAAAACCAAACATGTGTTTTCCAAAATGAAAATCTTTTGTAAAAATAAAACTATCAAGAGTGTGTGTGTGATATATACTTGAGCAATCCACCAACTACTCTATCCTTTACATTTTATCTAAAAACAAAATCTTACTAAACAAACCTAGACACAAGTCTTCATCTTCTTGAAGTCTTCATTTGAAGCCTTCTTATCTTCTTGACTTGGTCCAAACACGATCCATAGAGCTAGACTCCTCTTGAGTACTTGATTTGATCTTGATGCACAAGCTCTTGAATCAAACCGTGCTAGCTCCAAAACTTGACTTCTAATCCTTTGTTGAAGCTATGCACCTACTAAGATCTTGATAACAAATCTGTCACTAATTAAACACAAGATCATTAGTACAAAAACTACATGGGTTGATCATCATCAAAACTAGTGTGATGGCCTTGGGCCAACAATCTCCCCTTTTTGAAGATGACAAAACTCATGAAGTTATATATGCATGGATTAAAGTAAAGCTTCAAAGAAGCTCCCCCTTAACTCATGCATAACACATAAACAAAATAAATATGCAATGAGGCACAAAAACATGTATGCAAATGTAGGAGTAAACATGCTAATCAAGCATAAAACAAATCAAATTCTTTTTCTCCTATTTGCAAAACAAACATATATGCATAAACAATCCTTTTTCACAAACAATCCTTTTTCACAAAACATGCATATAAATCCAAAATCTTTCTCCCCCTTTTTGTCAATCATCAACAAAGGGGTTAAAGTAAAAACAAAATCATCAAATTTTTCTCCCCCTTTTTGTCATAAACAAGGAGATCAATAAGGGGTAAACTTAAATCAATAAAGGATTATATGCGATATACATTCATGAAGAGGAAGACGTTAAGTTAGCTTTCCTACACATATGCATTACATGAAGAAGGGATGACAAGCCCCAATTCACATAACACATATTATGTAATGTATAAGAGGAGATGTGAAGCTCCCCCTACACACGTGTATCACATAAAGAAGAGTTGTCAAGCTCCTCAATATACAATACACTCAACATGAATCTATATGTAGAAGAGATGTTAAGCTCTCCTTGCATATAGGCAATACTAATCAAAACATTTTTAATTTTTGTTATAAAACAAAATTTTGAATTTTCTCAATAAAACAAATCTTGAGAATTTTTTCTTAAAATATTTATTTTCCTATCATAAGCAACTTTGTGCTTTAAACATGTAAAACAATTTTAACTCAAGCACAAATAACTCATATATATGTATGAAAAATGAGTATACCAAATGAAATTGATACATACATATATAAGAAACAAAATATGAGCATATACAAAAAAATAGAGTCAAATTGATACCAATTGAAACGATCCAATGATACCAATTGTAAATCATGTATATGACGCATAACCTACAACCCTTCATATGCTCAAGATAAAAGATTTTCAATGAAGCATACAAGGCATAATCGCCCAGCCATCCGCCCATTGAGGGTAGAATTTTCAAAAGTAGATTTGATAATATTTTAGCATGAAAATCACTACCAAATGAAGAACAATAACTAGTTAAAAACAATTTTTGAACAACTAGTTAAAGATCCTTCAAAACATGAAACCAAATCATATGTTTTTCATGAATCATACCAAATACACAAATATGACACTCAAGATCTATAAAGCTCATAAAAAGATATACATGAAACAAAGTCATGACAAAATGAATAAAATGTGAGTGTACAAGAGTCATGTAAATAACATTTTCATAAAAATAGACATTGAAGCTCAAAATAAACATGAAAATTCATTTTTCATTTTTTAAAAAAACAATAAACTTCTAGGTATATGTATGATTTATTTAAATCTAACAATATGCATACATATCCCAAACATAAAACGAGTTTATTAATAGTATTTGCATGAAGGCAAGAGACTCAAAAAGGATATACATGTATATTTATTAGATTTGAATAAAAATTGCATATACATGAAGTAAAACATGAAAATAGGCAAAACAAGTGTAAATGAGGAAATCATCAAAACTAGCCTATACATGTGCATATAGTGGGTACAAATGAGCATGAAGTGCAAACATATATGAATCAATTTGTTCTCACTATTTGTACATGTATAAATACAAGTTTTAATAAAAACTACATTTAAACAAGTATTTACCACATGAAGCACATAAAAACACAAACATGAACATGCTATGAATATGATATATAAAATAAGCATGTAAAATGAATTAGGAGTTTAGAGATAGTTACCAACCATACTCCAAAGCTCCAAACATGGTGGTCGTCCCACCAAAACTCCTTGATAGCGGTGCATCAAATGTATGTCCTTGTAGTCCATGCAACCACCATCAAGGCACCAAATCTCTCACGTCTTGAGAGATCCCTCACCTATATCAAAAACATGGGGTAGGAGTTTTGGTACCCATATTTTCTTGGTTCCTTTGGGGTTAGTCTTGTGAGGAACCCAAATTTTTTATTATTAGCAAAATTAAAATGATGTAACTTGTCATAACAAAATTTTGCTAAATGGCCTTTGCGGCCATAATGTGTACACTTGTACACCTTAGGATGCTTATGTGTATGTGTATGATCATGGCGTGCAACATAAGCATATGCATGATGATGTGCATGAGAATGTGGAGCTTGTTTCTTTGAAAACATAAACTCCAATCTAGTATGGTTAAATGCACAAGAGTTCAAAGTTGAACTCAAATAATCCATTTTATTTTTCAAATCTTTAATCTCATTAGTGGTGGCATGTAAAGCATGATGAGATAAAGAATCATTTTCCTTTTTCTTTTTAGAAACACAATCTTTTTCTTTTTCAAAAACTTTTCTTTTCAAAGATTTATTTTCTTGAAAAACAACTTCCTTTTGTTTTTCCACCAAAATAATTTCATTTTTCAAAATCATATTTCCTTCACACAAATCATTCAATTTAGACATCAAGGAAATATTCTCATTTTTCAAATCTTCTTTTTCTTTTTCTAAGCATGCAATGCTACTTCTAAATGAATCATTTCCTTATGCATGCAATCAAAATTCTTTTTCAAATTTTTATTTTCCTTTTTAATCATGTCATATTTCTCAAGTAATAGTTGACAAAAAGTAGATAGCTCATCATATGACATGTTATTATCCTCATCCTCGGATTCGGTAGTTACCTCAAGGGGGTTATCCCCTTGGACCATATAGCACTTGTTGGAGGTGTCGCTTCCAACACCCGAATCGCTCCCCGCATAGTATTGATCTTTTTCGCCAAGGGAGATGAGGGTATTCCATACTACAAAAGCCGAATCAAAGTTAGAAACTCTAGATAAATAAACATCATCTAGGGTAAACTTTAAAACATTAAGTGCTTTTGCATTAGTCTCAATGTACTTGCTATTATTAACATATGAATCATTAGTGGTAGCAAGATAAACATGAATGCCTAGGGCCTTGAGGTATATAGACATCTTAACCTTCCAAATTTGGATGTTAAGAATGTCAAAAGTGGGTGGTGACATGAAGTCCATGGTGTGTGTACAAAATATTGTGATTAGCCAAAATGAGGATCTTTAACTCTAGGTTGTTAGACCCAAAATCAGAGCACTTGGCTCTGATACCAATTGTAGGTTCACGTAGAGGGGGGGTGAATAGGTGATGGCTAATCTAATGGTCACTTAATGCCAAATGATGCGGAAGCTAAAACAATTGACCTAAACTAATCTCTTACACTAAACACCACGTATAACACAAGAGTGTTGCCGAATTCCCCGTGAAGGGCTCTGGACAAACTCCTCTAGATTCCCCTTGAATGGGTTGAGGTGCCGCGTTGGCTCTTTTGGTTGAATACAAGTGTTAGCAAACAAACCTAAGCAAGTATATCAATGAGCACACAATATATCAAGCATGTAAAGATAAGACAAGTAATAGCATGTAAGATATAAACAAGAGACAGAGAGAGAGAGAGAGAGTGAGCAATCGCAAACACAAGGGATTTGTTTCGAGGTTCGAGCACCCTTGCTCTACATCCCCGCCTTCGACACACGAAGGATTTCCAATATAATCGATCCCAATGGATCACCCGGTGCCGCAACACCTACAAGCTCTCGGACTCCCTAGTCCGTACACACCGCAAGCCCACCGACTCGCCAAGGCCGCACCTCAAACAAGAGTTCGCACCCGAACCTGAAACAATCAAGTCCACATTAGGACTCGAAACAATTGTGAACACACACGTCCGCCTCCTCAAGGAAACAAATGAAGTCTTTGGTGATCACAACACTTTGATCACCTAAAAATAATCTCACTACAACACTCCTATAAGATGAATAGCAATAGATAGCTCAAGTGTTTGTGTGAGAAAAACTAGGAAAGAGATGGTGGAGGAAAACTCAAAGAATCACTTTTAAACACTCTTGATAAACTCCCCTTTTGATTGGAAAAATTAGCTCTCAAATTTGTGGAGAAAAATCTCTGAAAAGAGTAGGAAAAACTGGCTCTAAAACTTCTCCAAAATCTTGTAGAAAACAATGACCAAACCCCCAAATTTATAGGCTGTCAAAAACTAGCCGTTGGGGTCTGTCAGACCTATCGGTCGACCGCCCGGTCACCGCCAACGGTCAAAAATCAGACTGTTGGAGCCTCCGGTCGACCGCCCGGCCGACTGAAATAAACAGAGAGCACTGCTCTCAGTTCCGGTCGACTGGGTCGGTCGACCGGCCAACTGCCAGGTCAAGGCGTGCACGTCGTGCACGTCGGTCGACCGAGCCGGTCGGCCGACTCCAGCCTTAGTCGACTTGGTCGGTCGACTAGTCGACTTGTTGAAGCCTGAAACTGAAAAACTGGGATTAAAACTTGGTCTTTTGGATTGAAATAAAATCCTATAAATACTTAGAAAATTTACAAAAATAGTTTTACCATTATACTTTGATAAACAAACATGATTGCACAAAATCAAGGAATGTTATAAAAGAATGGACTATTTTTGTAAGTTGAAAATATTGACTCAATTGAAAACTTGTATTTTCTAAAACTTGTTTTCCAAACTTCTTCAAATGCAAAAACTAGATACTTTGAATACATTAAAGCATAGTGTGTATGGATATGATCCACTACACAAATAAGATATCTATGTTTTTGACATTAAGCTCTAAACTTGGTTTTGGTTAAAAGATATGTATATAAGAAATTCCAAAAACCAAACATGTGTTTTCCAAAATGAAAATCTTTTGTAAAAACAAAACTATCAAGAGTGTGTGTGTGATATATACTTGAGCAATCCACCAACTACTCTATCCTTTACATTTTATCTAAAAACAAAATCTTACTAAACAAACCTAGACACAAGTCTTCATCTTCTTGAAGTCTTCACTTGAAGCCTTCTTATCTTCTTGACTTGGTCCAAACACGATCCATAGAGCTAGACTCCTCTTGAGTACTTGATGTGATCTTGATGCACAAGCTCTTGAATCAAACCGTGCTAGCTCCAAAACTTGACTTCAAATCCTTTGTTGAAGCTATGCACCTACTAAGATCTTGATAACAAATCTGTCACTAATTAAATATAAGATCATTAGTACAATAACTACATGAGTTGATCATTATCAAAACTAGAGTGATGGGCCTTTGGCCAACACGCCCGTGGACTGAAGTCTGTGTTGCTATTTTCGAGTGGGAAAATCCCATCAGTGGGGCGTACAGACTTTGGATTTTGGCGGGAGGAAAGGAGAATGCGCATACAAGCATGCAATGGTACATCCTAAGTAAATCATTAGATGCAATGTAATAAGAATAATGAAAAGCTACTATGAATTGGGTTAGTAATATCATGCACACTTAGCTTCTAATCACACAGGACTAGTATGTCGAGGGGATAATCCAAAAAAGAAAACTGTCATGTATATACCATTCATTTTGTGCAGCTATAGACTAAGCATATATTGTTGGCCTAAAGGCCCATCACTCTAGTTTTGATGATGATCAACTCATGTAGTTATGTTTACTAATGATCTTGTGTTTAATTAGTGACAGATTTATGATCAAGATCTTTTGTAGCATGGAACATCATCACCTCCCTCGGCGAAAAGGATCTATATTATGCGGGGAGCGATTCGGATGTTGGAAGTGACGTCTCCAACAAGTGCTATATGGTCCAAGGGGATAACCCCCTTGAGGTAAACACCGAATCCGAGTTAGATGATGAAGACATGTCATATGATGAGCTCACTTCATTTTGTAAACTATTGCTTGAAAAATATGACATGATTAAGAAAGATAATAAAAATTTGAAAAAGAAATTTGATTGCATGCATATAGAACAAGATTCATTTAAATCTAAGATTGCATGCTTAGAAAAGGAAAATAAAGATTTGAAAGATGAAAATGTTTCCCTTATGTCTAAATTAAATGATTTGTGTGAAGGGAACACTATTTTGAAGGATAAAATTGATTTGGTGGAAAAACAAAGAGAAGTTATTTTTCAAGAAAATAAATCTTTGAAAAGAAAATTTTTTGAAAAAGAAAAAGAACAAGAAAAAGTTTCTAAAAAGAAAAAGACTTTTGATCATGCTTTACATGCCACCACCTCTATTGATCAAAATGAAGTTAAATTTTTGAAAAAGAAATTGATTGTTTGAGCTCCACCTTTAGCTCATGTGCATTTAATCATTCTAGATTGGAGTCTTTGTTTTCAAAGAAACAAGCTCCACATGTTCATGAACATCATCATGCATATGCTTATGTTGCACGTCACGATCATACACATACACATAAGCATTCTAAGGTGTACAAATGTACACATTGTGGCCGCAAAAGCCATTTAGCAAAGTTTTGTTATGAAAAGTTGCATCATTTTAATTTTGCTAATAATAAAAATTTTTGGGTTCCTTACAAGACTAACCCAAAGGACCCAAGAAAAAATGGGTACCAAAACCCCCACCATGTGTTTTTGATGTAGGTGAGGGCTCTCACCCGACGTGAGAGGGATGGTGCCTTGATGGTGGTTGCATGGACTATAAGGACATACATTTGATGCAACGCTATCAAGGAGTTTTGGTGGGATGACCACCATGCTTGGAGCTTTGGAGTTGGTAACAATCTCTAAACTCCTACTTTTTATGTACATGCTTTTTACATATATCATATTCATAGCATGTTCATGTTTGTGTTTTTGTGCTTCATGAGGTATATAACTTGTTTAAATGTAGTTTTTATCAAAACTTGTATTTATACATGTACAAATAGTGAGAACAAATTGATTCATATATGTTTGCACTTCATGCTCATTTGTACCCACTGTATGCACATGTATAACCTAGTTTTGATGATTCCCTCATTTACACTTGTTTTGCCAATTTTCGTGTTTTTACTTCATGTATATGCATTTTTATTCAAATCTAATAAATATACATGTATATCCTTTTTGAGTCTCTTGCCTTCATGCAAATACTATTAATAGACTCGTTTTATGTTTGGGATATGTATGCATATTGTTAGATTTAGATAAATCATACATATACCTAGAAGTTTATTGTTTTTTAATGAAAAAATAAATTCTCATGGTTTGTTTGATAAAATAAAATCATTTTGTTTTGATCGTTTTGAGCCTAAATGACTATTTTTATGAAAATGCTATATACATGATTCTTGTACACTCATACTTCATTTGTTTTGTCATGACTTTGATTCATGAACACTTTTATGAGCCTTATCGTTTTTGAGTGTCAACTCTTGTGTATTTTGTGTGATTCATGAAAAACATATGATTTGGTTTCATATTTTTGAAGGATCTTTAACTAGTTTTTCAAAAATTAATTTAACTAGTTATTCATTCTTTAATGTTTATGAGATATACACATGATCCTATTATTGTTTCAATTGGTATCATTGAATCATTTCAATTGGTATCAATTTAACTCTATTTTTGTATATACTCATATTTTGTTTTCTTATATATGTATGTATCAATTTCATTTGGTATACTCATTTTTCATACATATATATGAGTTATTTGTGCTTGAGTTAAAATTGTTTTACATGTTTAAAGCACAAAGTTGTTTATGATAAGAAAATAAAATTTTAAGAAAAATTCTCAAGATTTGTTTTATTGAGAAAATTCAAAATCTTGTTTTATAAGAAAATTCAAAATTTTGTTTTATAAAGAAAAATTTAAAATTTTTGATTTGTATTAACTATATGTGATTGTTATTCATTTTTTGCATATTTTACCACATCCATACCATGCATATTGCAAATAAAAATGTGATTTTTAATCCTTTTCTCTCTATTTTTGCAGGTCCATATTCTAATTGAGAAAAGCCCAAATTCCCTTTAATTATCAAAAATTAAAGGAAAATAAATCAAAGCCCAAAAGAGAGCCCAAAAGTTGAGGCCAGGATCTGGAGAAATCCACGCGCCAATTTAAACTTCCAGAAGGACCACGTGGCTAACAACCTACGAGATACGCGCAACAGAAATCTCGGCCCCAACGGCCTTGTAACTGCCGCATATCCACAGCAACTGCCGCAGATCTGCGGCAGTTACAAGGCTGTTGAGCCCGAGATTTTCTCCAACAAGCCTGGTTCTAGAGACTTCCCTCTGAGGCTATAAATACACCACCAGGGCCTTCGCAAGAAGAGGAGGACAGAGGATAGATTAGAGAATAGAGATTGTATTTTGTAGGTTTTTCTCTAGGATTTTTAGTGCTCTAGGTCTTCTCCTTCCTCCCTAGAAATTCTGCAAAGAAAGAGATTGTAAGAGAGAGAAAGCTTGTGTAAACCAAGGAGTGACAACTTGTGAAGTAAGGATTAATCCATTCTCTTTTCTCTTCTATTGCATTTTCTAGTATTCACTTGCTTTCTTTAATTTAAGCTTTACTTTCATTGCACTTTTATTCATGCATTACTTTTCTTTTCTTATGGCTAGCTAACTTCTTCTAACATGACTAGCTAACCACTAACTTTGCTAACTACTAACTCTTGGGTGATTGCTAATACTTCATCTTGCAAGTTGTTGAGTCTTTTTCATCCCCGATGGGTTACTTCATGCTTGGCAAGTTCTTGTTGTAATTCCATATGATTCATGTGTGCCTCATTTAGAGCCTTGTCTTTAGAACAAGTGCCTTGATGGAACATGGAGATGGATCACCAACCATATGCTATTTGTTGTACAACTTCTTTACTTCAATTAATGAATATTGTATCTTCTTCCTTAGCATCCCTTTAGTGTCGCTCTTTGATTCCACCATTGAAAGTCTATCTTGTAGGCCTATGACATCTATGAGGCTACAAGACAAGTCCAAGAATGATCACCCGTCATCCAAGTGGGAAAGCAACTAGACCAACACGCAAGACAAACATATGACGATGAATCAACATGAGGCACGCATCACCATCACGGAGTTTAGTAAGTTTAGCAAATTAGTAAGGTTAGCTAGTCATGGTTTTCTCCATCCTTAAATCTTTTATAAAGTTTTCTTTCCTTTAGTTTAATTCCAAAGCAAATCTCTTCTTCGATTTCTTTTAATTTTCCATCATGCACAAATCCACCAAGTCTTTTACTTCTTTTTCCAATTCTTTTACATTCTTTTAAAGCAAAGAAAAACCTTCGTTTTCTATCTTCACAACGAACCGTAACGCTTCTATCGCAAGCTTAGCTAATCACTAACTTTGCTAACTACTAACTCTTGGGTGATTGCTAATACTTCATCTTGCAAGTTGTTGAGTCTTTTTCATCCCCGATGGGTTACTTTCATGCTTGGCAAGTTCTTGTTGTAATTCCATATGATTCATGTGTGCCTCATTTAGAGCCTTGTCTTTAGAACAAGTGCCTTGATGGAACATGGAGATGGATCACCAACCATATGCTATTTGTTGTACAACTTCTTTACTTCAATTAATGAATGTTGTATCTTCTTCCTTAGCATCCCTTGAGTGTCGCTCTTTGATTCCACCATTGAAAGTCTATCTTGTAGGCCTATGATATCTATGAGGTTACAAGACAAGTCCAAGAATGATCACCCGTCATCCAAGTTGGAAAGCAACTAGACCAACACGCAAGACAAACATATGCCGATGAATCAACATGAGGCACGCATCACCATCACGGAGTTTAGTAAGTTTAGCAAATTAGTAAGGTTAGCTAGTCATGGTTTTCTCCATCCTTAAATCTTTTATAAAGTTTTCTTTCCTTTAGTTTAATTCCAAAGCAAATCTCTTCTTCTATTTCTTTTAATTTTCCATCATGCACAAATCCACCAAGTCTTTTACTTCTTTTTCCAATTCTTTTACATTCTTTTAAAGCAAAGAAGAACCTTCGTTTTCTATCTTCACAATGAACCGTAACGCTTCCATTGCAAGCTCTCCCTGAGGATTCGACCCGTATAGCCACTGCTACTACGGTGATTTGGAAAGGATACATTAAACATTGAATACATTGTGGAGTAATCAAGCACCTAAGGTTGACTCTAAACCTTCTCTCTTTTATTGAATATTTGTGCAATCTACCACACTATCTTCTTTTCTTTAATCAAATTTTTGGCGCCGTTGCCGGGGAGAGCAACGGTTTTTGATTTCAAGTGAAGAACTAAACGAACTTTCTTCTCTGTTGCAGGTTACAGGTGAAGAAACAGGAAAATTTGCATTGCAGTGACATATAAGTGGCTCTGGGCCTCTGCTCTTGAAAGCAGAGACCAGTAGCTCTCTGAATTGCCGCGATTCCACAGCCAAAGCCGCGGATCCGCGGCAAGGAGGAGTGAACTACTGAGCAAATTTCTGCAGGGTTGCTTGCTCTTCAAAATACAGCTGCTGCAATACTTAAATTCTTCTATGCTTCACCTTATATCTGCTAATAATCAACAGTAAAAAATTTGTTGCAAAGTTAAAAATTGATTAGACATTTGCATTTCTAGGCACGTGTCTTTTCAATTCATTTACTTTTACTGTTGAAGAGTGCTGGAGCAAGGTACGTGCGCATTGCATATTGACTAGGACTCACTCCTTGTTTGATTTTTATAGCTTTGAGTGGACCTTGTTTGTTTATATCGTACACTTGCACCAAACTGATTTTAAGGGCATCACCCATAAATAAGATAAGGTGGGGGATTTCATCACCCTTTCCTTAGCCCGAAAATCATTTTCCAAGCACTCACAATCCCAAGCTTGTAATAAAATCTGATAGACGCTGGCCCTAGGGACATCCGGACTCACTTAGGAGATTATCCTAAGGGGAAAAAGTATTGGAAATTGATTTTTGCAAAATCAGTGTCTAGGAAAGGGATTGAGGGCCGAAAGCCCGAAGGTTGGTGGTTACTTAATTAAGGAACGTCTTTGACGGAAAACCTCCCAACAACCTTGCCCTTACCTGGCTGATTAGCTTGTGGTCAAAGTCTACACTAAACCTCCTGTGGACGATCTAATCAGTTAGGAGTCGTCTAGGTCCAGGAATCCTAGATAGCTTGGATTGATTTTTCTTTTATTGTTTGTTATTTTCATTTTTCTTTTTCGCTGGTGTGATCGGTGCACGTTGTTTGTGACTGTATATGCAAGAGTGGTTCCGTGATCCAAATTCTGCAAGACTTGTTAGAATTTCTACACTTGCACTTACACAACCACTTGACACAATGGAAAACAACGTTTCACTTCAAGATCGATTCTATCCGATTCGCACCTCCCTGCCATCATGCATTCTTCTCCTGAACCCAATGGAAATCACTTCGAGCTGAAACCGCAATTCATTATACACTTCCCCGATTTCATGGTCTAGAGTCTGAGGACGCGTACCTCTTCATTCGAGAGTTTGAAGAAGTATGTGTAATGATGAGAATTTCCCCACTGACCGAGGATGCTGTTAGGTTAAGGTTCATACCTTTTGCACTTAAGGATTTAGCTAAGAAGTGGCTTTACAATCTTCCCGTCAGTTCCATATCTTCATGGGATGATTTTGTAAAAGTCTTTCTTAAGAAATTCTATCCCATCCACAAAACAGCTCTCATGCGAAAGAATATCATGCAATTCAAGCAGGAATCACACGAACCTTTCTGGAAATATTTTGAGCGTTTCAAAGACCTTCTAGCCCTATGTCCTCATCACGGCATAGAGAAATGGCGTCAATGCCAGATTATCTATGACGGTCTAGATTACCAAACGAAAACCCTCCTTGAATCCATGTGCCAAGGGGAATTTTTGAAGAAAGATGAGAATCAGGGGTGGGATCTCTTTGAAGCCTTAGCTGGGAAAACGATTCCGTGGGAGTCATGCCCTGATAAACCCACTTCCACCACTTCCAGAACTGGTATGCACTCCATAGAATCCTCTATAGCTGCGGAAGCCAAGATCACACAATTGATGAAGAGGATAGAACTGCTTGAGTCAAGGGGAAATTCTGAGGTCAATCAGGTCAACCCATCACCTCTGATCAAACCGGATTGCACCTACTGTCATGATCTCAACCATGTCTTTGAGGAGTGTCCTTTGTATCAGCCCCAATCATATCAGGAGAACACGAATGCAGCATTTACCAGACCCCCTCACAATCCATACTCCAACACATACAATTCGGGATGGCGAAACCATCCAATTTTTTCGTGGAGTCAGTCTGGTCCTGAGCATCATAGGCCACCATTTCCACATCCTTATAATGCTCAGTCTCACCCACCCAGTTTCAATCATAATTCACAGAATGTTCATCCATCTCAAAGTCCACCACAATCACAATCTTTTCAGAACCCACCATACTACCAAACACATTTCCAGTCTCCATATCATCAACATCCAACCCAGAATGATTCAGAAATATCAGAGTTGAGGAAAATGTTAGAAACCTTTACAAAGAACTATCATTAGGATATGAATAAAGTTCAGGTCCAAATTGGGCAATTGGCTAATTCAGTAAATGAGAGACAAAAAGGACTGTTACCAAGCTAGCCATTGCCAAATCCCAAACATGAAGACACGGGCCCAAGTCATTGTCATGCTATTCATACCCTGAGATCTGGAAAACAGATAGACAATAAGGTTTCTAGTCAATCATCTCATCCAGTACCAAAGCCAACACCTCCTGTCCTAATGCAACCAGCTTCTGACAAACCATCCTCTAGTACAGAGCCATCCACTTCAAAAGCCAAGGGTAAAGAAAAGGTAGATGAGCAACCTTATAAGCCTAGTGTACCATTTCCAAATAGGCTTACAAATCACAAGTCAAATGCTCACATGGAGAAGATAAAAGAAATGTTCAACAAGGTCCAAATCAATGTCCCTCTTCTTGATGCCATACAACAAGTGCCATCATATGCCAAATTCTTGAAGGAAATGTGCACTAAGAAGAGGAAAACACAAGTCCCTAAGAAAGTCTTCCTAGCATCAACCATCAGCGAGTTGCTCACTGGTCCAACTCCTGTAAAATACAAAGACCCAGGGAGCCCCACCATTTCATGCATCATAGGACAGACTACCATCAATAGGGCACTACTTGATTTAGGGGCCAGCATCAATCTTCTACCTTTGTCTGTGTACCAACAATTAGGGTTAGGCGATCTTCTCCCGACCCAAATGACTATACAATTGGCTGATCGTTCTGTCAAGAGACCCAGGGGGAAATTCACGATGTCCTTGTCAAAGTTGGGGAGTTCATATACCCTGTAGATTTTGTAGTCCTTGAGACACAACCTGTGTCTAATTCCAATCAAAGGGCTCAAACTCCTGTCATTTTGGGACGACCATTCCTGACTACAGCAAATGCCATCATCAATTGCCGGAATGGATCAATGAGGTTAACCTTTGGTGACATGACTCGTGAAATGAATGTCTTCCACACACAGCCTCATAAAACAAAAGATCAAACATTTGAGGTCAGCTTTATTAGAGACAATTGTGAGGAAATAGGGAAAGATGAGTCACAAGTTTGTGATTCTCTTAAAGTGAAAAATCCTGTTATCCGAGTACCCTTTCAAAAGGGGAAAGTTGATTTGGATATTTTCACTTTCACTGAGCCAACTGTGACTGTATCCCACGAGGATATAGTTCAAGAACCTCCAATTGACATATCCTTTGAAGACCTTTTCGCTGATGAGCTCATGTGTCTGGATGAGCCAACTCGGGGTAGGTTAACTGATTGTACACTTCCTAAGGAAAATGTTGACCTGAATTTTGAAGAATTGTATGGAGAGGAGCTGAAATTCCTTAACATTGGAAGTAATGAGATTCAGAGTGAAAGTGGTGACAAGGAATTTTTTAGTGAACAATGTGGTGGAATGAGCATGAATGACAACAAACAATTGAATCTGGAAACACCTAGGGCTAAGAAAATAATTCAATACGTTTCCCAACTGAGCCCGCGCAAACAAACACACTGGAATGATGGGAAACGGGCCAGGGGAAAAGACCAAAGAAAAGCCTAGGTGAGGGTCACACTTGTAAATATTTTTTGTAAATAATTCTTTTGTACACTTTTGTAAATAAAATTAAAAAAATAATAATAATAAAAAAAATGAGGGACTTATGTGCTTAAAGGAGTTTCACAACTTTTCAAATTCAAAATTCCTAGGTCTTTACATCTCTTCCCTAGGGTCAAACTCATTTTTCAAGATTCCATATCCCTAGGCTTGTAAATTCACTTTTAACCTAGGGTTAAGTTGAAAAACTCATTCTACTTCCCTCTCCTATAAATATTCTCTTCATCTATCCCTCCTCCCTCAAACGCAACTCACTCCCAGATCTGAAACCCTGCTGCAAGCACCAACCCCTACAAATTTTTCTCTTCCCCAGATTTCTCATTCCTGCCGCGATTCTGCGACTTTTGCCGCAGATTTGTGGCTATCCTGCAGCAACTGGAGCGCCGAAAAATTTCTGGCCGATCGAAATTTTCCATTGGTGGCCGATCTAGTGACGATCAACCGAATTCTTCTTCTTGTGCCCTCTGCACACCCGACTTTAGATTTCCCCCACGAACTCCGGGGGCGGTTTGATCTTTCCTCTCTAGATCCATTGCTTTAATTTACACTATTACACATGACCCCAAAACTGTTTGTGGAAAAAGATTTTTCAAAAATTCTGAATGATCATGGGGGGTATGGACACATATTTGTTGATCGATTACATGCTTGGAATTGTTATTCTCTGGTATATGATAACAGTAAAAATGATGCATATTACTGCCCTGACCTAGTCACTACATTCTATAATGCACTAGATCATGCATCTGTTAGTTATGAGACATACCAATTTGTAGTCCATATGCCGTTAGGGGACATCTTTATCACAATTCCTCTCCTTGAGGAAATTACTCATGTCCCAAGTCACCCCCATCATAGCGACCCCCTACCACTGATAGACTACATTACAATCATGGGGGCTCGCTGCACAGAGCAGGACCGTGGGCTCAAAACCAACACCACCTTTCGAAATGTGTACTGCGTTGGACGCTGGATCCAACGCAATATTTTAGGGCTTGAACATGTCACATCCTTTAACAGACAAGTGTTGCAAATAATTCATGATTTGATGACTCGACAACACATGGTCTGTTTAAATAATGCCATCTTCCACGCAATCCTTGCCAATTCCTCCCGCACTCGGGGTGCCAAATATTCCCATCCCATCCTGATTACTCGTCTGTGTAGGACCTTCCTACCAGACGATGTCTTTGATTCTTTTGACCGAGTGTTTATTACTGTAGAGAGACCCACCAGTTCATATAATAGTTGTTTGCACGCGGTTTGGACACCTAGTGTCCAACCCGAAGATATACCAGTGGAGTCCTCTTCGGAGGAAAGCTTAGAGGAAGAAGATGAGCCGCAATTTTGGAGGCAGGATCCCCCATCTGATTCACGTGCCTTCATGTCCACCATCTGGCGGGGCATGAAGAAGATCTTTCGGGGGCAGGTTCGTCTTAGGAAGAAGGTAGAGGAGCAATCCTCTAGGTTGGATAGTATCGAGGGTGCGCTGAAACGATCACAGTCGGCTGGACCTAGCACCACTGCTGGTCCAAAGCGACGGAGGGAGTAGCTTCATACCTTTACCTATTTCATGCATCATTTCATCTTGCATACATTGGGGAAAATGCATGAGATAGGTATGGGGGGGTAGATGCTAACCTAAGATTTTTCATTTTCTTTTTAGGTTTTTTTTTTAGGATTTTCACTTTCTTTTTAGGTTTTATTTTCTTTTAGATTTTACCTTTCTTTTTAGATTTTCTACTTTCTTGTTAGATTTTATTTTTTTAGAAAAAATTATAAAAAAAAGAAAATTCTTGATCCATGTTTAAAGAATCAAACTTAACTTTAGGGATTAAGGAAGCTCTAAACTAAGATTTCTAATTATAAGTCGAAAAGAGGAGTTTTGTTAGATTTTTAGGTTAAGTAATAAAGGATTAGAAAAATTACTAGATTTTAATTCTTTCTTTAGGATATATACATTAAACATATTGAAGGATTAATCAAAGACTTTGTGACTTTATTTACATATATATATAATAAAAAAATAGAAAAAGGAAAAAAATAAAAAAATAAAATAAATATGTATATTACTTAGCCACTAATTAAGCTGGTTAGTCGTGCCTCAAGAAGCATTGCTAATCACGCCTAAAGGTGGTTAAGTCCTTAAATTCCTTCGTGGCCTTTTTTACTCGAGTCATCGAACCCTAGGGATGTTTTCTCATCTGGTGCCCTAAGACCGTCTGGTTTGGGAGTCATCGGTAAGAGACTCGTTACAAGGGTAAACTAGAAAGCCTAAGGATGCTAAGGAAATGTAAATAAAAAAAAAATTGTATATAAAAAAAAAGTTATATATATTAGTAAATAAATGAACTTAGTCTAAGAAAGATCCTTCATATTTATAGATGTATATATCCTAGGATTGATGCAAAATCTGGTTTTTAATCTTTTCCCTAAAAACTTAACCTAAGATGAAAACAAAACTCCAAATAGACGCTTATAAGAGGAATGACAAGTTTAGGGTAACCTGAAACCTATAACTCAAGTAAGAATCTTTAAAACATGGATCATAATTTTCACTAACCCTTTTATTTTTCTTTATGGATTTTGTGGGTGCAATCCGCTGAAAACCCTCAGGAGACAACACTCCTCCTCTAGGGTAACCTAGAGGTTTAACGGCTTGTTGCACGTGCTCAGTGCAATCGTGTCACCTACGAAAGTGGTGTAATAATCTAGTTAGGATTTTCTTTTTTGCTCGAGACGAGCAAAAGCTAGGTATGGGGGTGTGATTGTTATTCATTTTTTGCATATTTTACCACATCCATACCATGCATATTGCAAATAAAAATGTGATTTTTAATCCTTTTCTCTCTATTTTTGCAGGTCCATATTCTAATTGAGAAAAGCCCAAAATCCCTTTAATTATCAAAAATTAAAGGAAAATAAATCAAAGCCCAAAAGAGAGCCCAAAAGTTGAGGCCAGGATCTGGAGAAATCCACGCGCCAATTTAAACTTCCAGAAGGACCACGTGGCTAACAACCTACGAGATACGCGCAACAGAAATCTCGGCCCCAACGGCCTTGTAACTGTCGCATATCCACAGCAACTGCCGCAGATCTGCGGCAGTTACAAGGCTGTTGAGCCCGAGATTTTCTCCAACAACCCAGGTTCTAGAGACTTCCCTCTGAGGCTATAAATACACCACCAGGGCCTTCGCAAGAAGAGGAGGACAGAGGATAGATTAGAGAATAGAGCTTGTATTTTGTAGGTTTTTCTCTAGGATTTTTAGTGCTCTAGGTCTTCTCCTTCGTCCCTAGAAATTCTGCAAAGAAAGAGATTGTAAGAGAGAGAAAGCTTGTGTAAACCAAGGAGTGACAACTTGTGAAGTAAGGATTAATCCATTCTCTTTTCTCTTCTATTGCATTTTCTAGTATTCACTTGCTTTCTTTAATTCAAGCTTTACTTTCATTGCACTTTTATTCATGCATTGCTTTTCTTTTCTTATGGCTAGCTAACTTCTTCTAACATGACTAGCTAACCACTAACTTTGCTAACTACTAACTCTTGGGTGATTGCTAATACTTCATCTTGCAAGTTGTTGAGTCTTTTTCATCCCCGATGGGTTACTTTCATGCTTGGCAAGTTCTTGTTGTAATTCCATATGATTCATGTGTGCCTCATTTAGAGCCTTGTCTTTAGAACAAGTGCCTTGATGGAACATGGAGATGGATCACCAACCATATGCTATTTGTTGTACAACTTCTTTACTTCAATTAATGAATGTTGTATCTTCTTCCTTAGCATCCCTTGAGTGTCGCTCTTTGATTCCACCATTGAAAGTCTATCTTGTAGGCCTATGACATCTATGATGCTACAAGACAAGTCCAAGAATGATCACCCGTCATCCAAGTGGGAAAGCAACTAGACCAACACGCAAGACAAACATATGCCGATGAATCAACATGAGGCACGCATCACCATCACGGAGTTTAGTAAGTTTAGCAAATTAGTAAGGTTAGCTAGTCATGGTTTTCTCCATCCTTAAATCTTTTATAAAGTTTTCTTTCCTTTAGTTTAATTCCAAAGCAAATCTCTTCTTCGATTTCTTTTCATTTTTCATCATGCACAAATTCACCAAGTCTTTTAATTCTTTTTCCAATTCTTTTACATTCTTTTAAAGCAAAGAAGAACCTTCGTTTTCTATCTTCACAACGAACCGTAACGCTTCCATCGCAAGCTCTCCCTGAGGATTCGACCCGTATAGCCACTGCTACTACGGTGATTTTGAAAGGATACATTAAACATTGAATACATTGTGGAGTAATTAAGCACCTAAGGTTGACTCTAAACCTTCTCTCTTTTATTGAATATTTGTGCAATCTACCACACTATCTTCTTTTCCTTAATCAATATGCAAGGAGAGCTTAACATCTCTTCTACATATAAATTCATGTTGAGTGTATTGTATATTGAGAAGCTTGACAACTCTTCTTTATGTGGTACACGTGTGTAGGGGGAGCTTCACATCTCCTCTTATGCATTACATAATATGTGTTATGTGAATTGGGGCTTGTCATCCCTTCTTCATGTAATGCATATGTGTAGGGAAGCTAACTTAACGTCTTCCTCTTCATGAATGTATATCGCATATAATCCTTTATTGATTTAAGTTTACCCCTTATTGATCTCTTTGTTTATGACAAAAAGGGGGAGAAAATTTGTTGATTGTGTTTTTACCCCTTTATTGATGATTGACAAAAAAGGGGAGAAAAATTTTGGATTTATATGCATGTTTTGTGAAAAGGATTGTTTATGCATATATGTTTTGTTTTACAAATAGGAGAAAAAGAATTTGATTTGTTTTTGCTTGATTAGCATGTTTACTCCTACATTTGCATACATGTTTTTGTGCCTCATTGCATATTTATTTTGTTTATGTGTTATGCATGAGTTAAGGGGGAGCTTCTTTGAAGCTTTACTTTAATCCATGCATATATAACTTCATGAGTTTTGTCATCATCAAAAGGGGGAGATTGTTGTCCCAAAGGCCCATCACTCTAGTTTTGATGATGATCAACTCATGTAGTTATGTTTACTAATGATCTTGTGTTTAATTAGTGACAGATTTATGATCAAGATCTCAGTAGGTGCATAGCTTCAACAAAGGATTTGAAGTCAAGTTTTTGGAGCTAGCACGGTGTTTGGACCAAGTCAAGAAGATGAGAAGGCTTCAAGTGAAGACTTCAAGAAGATGAAGACTTGTGTCTAGGTATAAGATTTTTGTTTTTAGAAAAAATGTAAAGGATAGAGTAGTTGGTGGATTGCTCAAGTACATATACACACACAGTCTTGATTTAGTTGTCTTTTCATAAAAGAATTTTCAGTTTAGAAAAGACTTTCATTTTGGAAAACACATGTTTGGATTTTGGTTTTCATATCTTTTATCCAAAACCAAGTTTAGAGCTTAATGCCAAAAACATAGATATTTCATCTTAATTGTGTAGTGGATCATATCCATACACACTATGCTTTAATGAATTCAAAATATCTTGTTTTTGTATCATGAAGAAGTTTATGGAAAACAAGTTTTTAGAAAAATACTGTTTTCAATTTAAGCAAATATTTTCAACTTACAAAAATAGTCCAAATCTTTATAACATGCCTTGATTTTGTGCAAGCATGTTTGTTTATCAAAGTATATTGGTAAAACTATTTTTGTAGATTTTTCAGTATTTTATGGGATTTTAAGTGAGCCAAAAAGACCAAGTTTTTAATCCCAGATTTTCTGTTTCAGGCTTCAGCAAGTCGACTAGTCGACTTACCAAGTTGACTAGGGCTGAAGTCGGCCGACCGGCTCGATCGACTGACGTGCACGACGTGCACGCCTTGACCTGGCAGATGGCCGGTCTGCCGACCCAGTCGACCAGAACTGAGAGCAGTGCTCTCTGTTCTTTAAGGTCGACCGGGCGGTCGACCGGAGGCTCCAACGGTTTGATTTTTGACCGTTGGCGGTCAACCAGGCGGTCGACTGGCAGGTCTGACAGACCCCAATGGCTAGTTTTTGACAGCCTATAAATTTGGGGGTTTGGTCATTGTTTTTCTCTAAGATTTTAGGAGAGCTTTCAAGCCAGTTTTTCTGATCTTTTCAAAAGGTTTTCTCCACACATTTGAGAGCTAATACTTCCAATCAAAAGGGGAGTTTATCAAGAGTGTTTAAAAGAGATTCTTTGAGTTTTCCTCCACCATCTCTTTCCTTGTTTTCTCACACATACACTTGAGCTATTCATTGCTATTCATCCTATAGGAGTGTTGTAGTGAGATTGTTTTTAGGTGATCAAAGTGTTGTGATCACCAAAAACTTCTTTCTTTATACTTTGAGGAGGCAGACGTGTGTGTTCGTGGTGTTTCGAGTTCGGGTGCGAACTTGTTGTTTGAGGTGCGGCCTCGGCGAGCTTGTGGGCTTGCGGTGTGTATGGACTAGGGAGTCCGAGAGTTGTAGGTGTTGCGGCACCGAGTGATCCGGTGGGATCGATTATAGTGGAAATCCTTCGTGTGTCGAAGGCGGGGATGTAGAGCAAGTGTGCTCGAACCTCGAAACAAATCCCTTGTGTTTGCGATTGCTCACTCTCTCTCTCTCCTTTGTCTTTATATCTTGCATACTTTTATTGTCTATTTTTATATGCTTGATATATTCATTTGTGCTCATTGATACACTTGCTTGGGTTTGTTTTGCTAACACTTGTATTCAACCAAGAGAGCCAACGCGGCACCTCAACTCTTATCAAGGGGAATCTAGTGGAGTTTGTCCAGAGCCCTTCACGGGAAATTCGGCAACACTCTTGTGTTATACGTGGTGTTTAGTTTAAAGAGATTAGTTTAGGTCATAATAGTTTATACTTCCGCATTATTTGGCATTAAGTGACCATTAGATTAGCCATCACCTATTCACCCCCCCTCTAGGTGAACCTACATATATAATCTATGTTAACCCAAGATGATCAATACATGCATGCTTATGCAAAAGTCGTGTTTAGATAATACCTAGGCGATTATATCCTTTCGAAGTGTTTGATTTCCACCTCCGGGAAGGTTGGTTGGGCTTCATTATTGATTCCTGCAAACTTGGAAGGATTCTGAAGTGGGGGTGTCACCCACCGACAGATTGCATGTGTTGACTCTAAGTGGAGAAAATCCTATTAGCGGAGTGGTGATCCGGACCTCTGAGTGGGAGAAAACCTAGCAGTAGAATTGGGCCTCCTAGTGGGGGAAATCCTAGCGGTGGAGTTGGTTTCATAGTTACTTCTGTGTGGGGAAAATCTCATCAGTGTTATGATCTCAATAAGGACTAAAGCGGGGATACAACCCATCGACAGATTGGATGTGCCTACTCTGAGTGGGAAAATCCCAGCAGTGGAGTGATGATCTAGCTTCGACCAGGAAGAAAAAAATTATCTAGGGTTCACTACCTGTGGGTCAGATGAGGGAAGCCCACAGGCTTGTGTTTATGTTTCTGAGTGAGGAAAATTCCACCTGCGGAATATCAAACAGGGACTCTGAGAGGGAAAAAAATCCCTGTAGCAAAGTAGGAACTCCAAGTGAGGGAATTTTCACTACGGAGGGTTTCGATTCCTATTGGTTAATCGAGAAGGAGCCCATAAGAAAGTTTGTTTTGCCATCTCCGAGTGGGGGGAATCCCATCAGTGAAGCGTACAGGCATAGTCCTCCTAGTGGGAAAAATTCCATGAGCGAAGGACTAACTCCAAGTGGGGGAAATCCTAGTTGTGGAGCGATTTTGAGTGGGGAAATCACATCAGCGGAACGAGGCTCGCGATCATCTCCGAGTGGAGGATATCCTATCAGCGGAGCGTCTTACTTAGAAGGACTGCAATGATCGGGAGCAAAAATGTTATTTTATTCAATATTAGAATGGAATGCATGGAATTGAAATATGGAAAGTGGTATGGATAGGAGTATTGCTCTGTTTCTTAAAAATATGGGATCACTCAGTTGCTTTGTATTGAATGATCAAGTTGTTGACACTCCGAAAAGGCAAACTCCCAAATAGCACTTCAATTGGTCTGAATGCTGTCTAACTTGTCGACATTTATAATAGACAAGTCGTAGACAAGTTGATGACTAGTTTCTTCCCACCCCTGAGAGATAAAGCAGTGATTTGAACCCTACTGACCTAGTGAAACAGATAGTAGGCTAAGTATTGCCTTTGAAAAGGCCTAAGCAAGCCAATAAGGATAAGTCAGTTCAACACTTAGCCTCACATGAGCCCAAAGTGCTAGCTTTGCTTGAAGCACCTCATAGCCTTGCTAAAAGGCTAAACTTCCAACTTTGCATGAAGCTTTTACCAGCTCCTCAGTGAGCTAACTCCTATCTTTGCCCGAAGCTAATTTTGTCTAGCTTCGCCTGAATCTTAGAACTACTCCGCTGAGAGCTAACTTCTAGCTTCTACTGAAGCTTGGCATAGCTCCGTCCAAGAGATAACTTGTAGCTTCGTACAAAGCTATGCATAGCTCTGTAGAGAGCTAACTCTGAACTTCGCATGAAGATAGCTTTGCCTGAAATTTTGTGTTAGCTTCGCTTGAAGCATTGTAATAGCTTCACCTAAAGCTTTACTCAACTCCGTTGTGGGTTTTTTAAGTCATTAATTGACCAATTTAATTAGTAGGTTCCCCCACTATTTTAGTGGGGTAAATGCCATTTTAAGTGGATAGTTACACCTACCTACTTTGTCCCACATTAAGAGGAGATAGCCAAGTCAAACGACTATTAATAGGCTCGCCCGAGCTTATCTAGCTTCACGCGAGGCTTGCGTTTAGCTTCGCATGAAGTTTTCTAGCCTCGCATTGATCCTGTGAGAGGCTCGCGAGAGGCTAACTTGTTGGCCCGAAGGCCTTCCTCTCTAGTTTTGATGATGATTAACTCATGTAGTTATATTTACTAATAATCTTGTGTTTTTAGTCTCAGATCATTAATCAAGATATTAGTTGGTGATTGCTTCAAAAAGAGGAGTTTGAAAGCCTTCACTTGGTGATTCCCGAGCCCGAGCGTCATGATGATACATAGCCATGCTCGTTGGATCACGGTGTTTGGACCGAGTCGACTTGAAGATGAAGATCATCAAGAAGACTTAGGTATCCTAGTGTTTAGTGTGTTTTAGATCCATTTGTAAAGCTTAGTATAGTTGATATGCTCAAGTGCACAACACACACGTTTTATGGTTTTTCGGTTTTTAGTTTAACCGATATTTGTTTTCATGAATAGATTGATCAAAACAAGTTTAAATGGTTTATATGTATAGTAGATATATTCTTTCTATACATGCATGCTTAAACTTCTTATACAAACTTATTTTGACTATCCTATTCATGTGTTGAAAAATCCAAGTTTGATAAAATACAAGTTTTGGTTTTTGGTAAAAATGTTAAAACACAAAAATAGTTCAAATTGCTTGATATTTGAGTTGAAATTTTTATCACAAGTTTATATATCAATGCAAAATGATAAAACTATTTTTGGTATTTTTACAAAACTTAAAAGATTTTTTAGAAATATTTTTAACACAGTTTTCTGACCTAGAACTGTGCTGACAGACCAAGCCGGTCGACCGACATGCACAGACTTGTGCATGTCTGCTGGCACAGTGGGCCGGTCGGCCGGGCGGCCGACCGGATCAGAGAGCCTTGCATAAAGCTTGAGGTTTAACTTTGTTTCAATTGATTAGTTTTCAATTGCTTTTCAATTGGTATCTTATTACAAGCTTATGCATATGTTTTGTTGGTATTTCATAAAGGGGGAGAAAATTCGATTTTCATGTTTACAATTGGTATTTGTATTTCCACTCCCTTACTTTATGATAGAAAATAATAATTTCAATTTGGTATCATATGTTTAAAAAGCATAATACTTTTAATTGGTATCAAATTCGTTTTATTGAGAAAATTCAAATTTTTGTTTAAAAAATAAATACAAAAGTTTTTGATTTATATTGCCTATATGCAAGGAGAGCTTAACATCTCTTCCACATATAGATTCATGTTGAGTGTATCTTGTATTGAAGAGCTTGACATCTCTTCTTTATGTGGTACACGTGTGTAGGGGGAGCTTCACATCTCCTCTTATGCATTGCATAGTGTATGTTATGTGAATTAGGGCTTGTCATCCCTCCTTCATGTAATGTATCTATGTAAGGAAGCTTCACATCTTCCTCTTCATGAATGTATATAGCATATACCATTTATTTGTTGATCTATGTTTACTTTCAATTGGTATCAAGATGTTACTTTGATATATTTTCAATTGGTACCTTAATTGATTGTCACCCCTATTTGATTTTTGTTTTTGTTTTAGACAAAAAGGGGGAAAACATTATTTTTATTAACCCTTTATTGATTCATTGTTTCGAAAAAAAAATTTATTGATTTAGTTTTGCTTTTACCCTTTATTAATGATTGATTCTTTGTATTAAAAAGGGTGAGAAGATTTTGTTTTGTTTTGATTGTTTACACCTTTATTGATGATTGACAAAAAGGGGGAGAAAGATTTTGAGTTTGATTGAGTTTTATATAGGCATATTTATGTTTTGCATATATTAAGTTTAATTTTAATTGGTATCTAGAGCATGTTTTGTTTTGAACATCTCATTGGTATCTAGAACCTTTTATTGTTTATGCCTATCTATGCATGTTTCATGTTCATATTCATTGCATAATTATGTTTATTTGGTTATGCATGAGTTAAGGGGTAGCTTCTTTGAAGCTTAACTTTAATCCATGCATATATAACTCCATGAGTTTTGTCATCATCAAAAAAAGGGAGATTGTTGGCCCGAAGGCCTTCCTCTCTAGTTTTGATGATGATTAACTCATGTAGTTATGTTTACTAATAATCTTGTATTTTTAGTCTCAGATCATTAATCAAGATATTAGTTGGTGATTACTTCAAAAAGAGGAGTTTGGAAGCCTTCACTTGGTGATTCCCGAGCCGGAGCGTCATGATGATACATAGCCATGCTCGTTGGATCACGGTGTTTGGTCCGAGTCGACTTGAAGATGAAGATCATCAAGAAGACTTAGGTATCCTAGTGTTTAGTGTGTTTTAAATCCATTTGTAAAGCTTAGTATAGTTGATATGCTCAAGTGCACAACACACGTTTTATGGTTTTTCGGTTTTTAGTTTAACCGATATTTGTTTTCATGAATAGATTGATCAAAACAAGTTTAAATGGTTTATATGTATAGTAGATATATTCTTTCTATAAATGCATACTTAAACTTCTTATACAAACTTATTTTGACTATCCTATTCATGTGTTGAAAAATCCAAGTTTGATAAAATACAAGTTTTGATTTTGGTAAAAATGTTAAAACACAAAAATAGTTCAAATTGCTTGATATTTGAGTTGAAATTTTTATCACAAGTTTATATATCAATGCAAAATGATAAAACTATTTTTGGGTATTTTTACAAAACTTAAAAGATTTTTTAGAAATATTTTTAACACAGTTTTCTGACCCAGAACTGTGCGGACAGACCAAGCCGGTCGACCGAGCGGTCGACCGACGTACACAGACTTGTGCACGTCTGCTGGCACAGTGGGCCGGTCGGCCGGGCGGCCGACCGGATCAGAGAGCCTTGCTCTCTGTATCTGGGCGGTCGGCCGAGCGGCCGACCGGATCAGAGAGTCTGCTCTCTGTATCTGGGCGGTCGGCCGTGCGGTCGACCGGGTTGCCGCAATGGTCACTTTTCTGACCGTTGGCGGTCGGCTGGCCGGCCGACCGCTAGGCCTGTCAGGCTGCCAGATCAGCCTAACGGCTAGTTTTCTGTTTGGGCTATAAATACCCCATCTCTTTGGGGATTTTGACAAGACTTTTTGAAAAGAAAAATTCTAGAGTTTATCTAGTGTTTAAAACAAGTTTTCAAAAGTGATTTTGGGCTTTAAACTTCCAAATTGGTTTTTGTGTTTTAGGGTTTGGGAAAATCAAAGAAAATAGAAATTTGGGAGATTTATTTTGTTCTTCAATTCTATCATTTACAAAGAGTTTTCCCAAGTGTTTTCTTTGAGTCTTTGTTTTCCAAACATCTAGTTTTTTCACTTGAGCTATATCTTCTATCCTAATCTATTTAGGATCTTTGTTTGTGGAAAAGAGAATTTGTGGTTGAAAGAGACCACTTGTTGTAAACCCTTGCTTTGATTGGGTTGCTCCCTCTTTGGTAGAGGTTGAGGTTTGTGTTTGCTCCCTCTATTGTGAGGTGGAGTTTGGTTGTTGGCTACGGGCCTTATCCCTCTTTGGTAGAGGTGGATTGTGGTTGTATTGCCTCGGTGGCATTGTTGTTTGAGAGAGGAGTTCGGTACTCCCTTGTTGTAACAAATCCTCCTCGGTGGATGTTCCCTCGGTGGGAGATAGTGGATTGGAAATCCTTCACGGTGGTGAAGGCGGGGATGTGAGCTAGGGGCTCGAACCTCGAAACATATCATTGTGTTTGCGTTTGATCCAATTTCTCTTAACCCTCTCTCTCTTTATAATTGTGCAAAGCATCATTCATATCATTCATATCTATTTGCTTGTGTTGTCCTTGCATTGATTCATATTGCTTATTCATTATATGCTTGGATTGCTTGTGTGTGTGCCTCACTTGTACTTAACCACAAGAGCTTCATATAGCACCTCAACCCATATCTAGGGGAATCAAGAGGAGTTAGTCCAGAGCCTTTCACGGGGAATTCGGCTACACTTGTGTGTTGTATTAAGTGTGTTGCAAATATGTTTTAAGCTTTCGCATTTAGCGCACTTAGTTTCTAGATTAGCATTTATACCTATTCACCCCCACTCTAGGTGTTTTTCATAACTAACTGTTGCCAGTTTTGTTGAATTGTAGAAGCAGTTATACCCCTTGCAAGCCTATAAATAGCTCAGTTATGGCTGAATTTTTGAGAGGCTAAATTTTTAAGAGCTTGAATGGAGAGGCAAAACTTCTTCAGTTAAGAGAGAAAACTCTGCCGCTCTCTTGAGCTTTGACAAATCAAGAGATCATTCTCTAACTTTCAAGCTTTCAGAGATCTAATTCTCTAACTCAGGGTGCTAATTCACTATAATCTTTCGTCCTCGAAGAAATTTTCAGAACTAAGCGAGAAGAAAATTTTCAAGCAGTAGTGCTCGAAGACTGAATGCTCGTATCATCAACGAGACAAAGTGATCGTGCGCTGATGAGACTCCCAAGTGCACACTTCTTCAGAAATCTCAAAAAAGAACACTTGCAATTTTTATTTTATTACTTGCAATTTCTCTTCACATTTTTGTAAGTTTTCCCTTTTCAAATCAATAAAAAACAAGACGGTGACTCCGCTGGGGAACGCTAAATTATCCACTACTGAGAATTAAATGTCGCAATGCAACCTTCAATCTCTTGTGTCTACTGGGGAGACACTGGTCATTTATTTTGACCAAGAAAGGTTCGAACAACTTCTCTTGAGGAGTTGCACAACTTCCTTGAATGTACGCAAGCATAGGAAGATCACCGTACTAAAGCTCCTCTGGCCACTGCTTAGAAGAAGGTCTCCATTAAGATGAATAAGGCTCTATGTGAGCCTATCACAGCCTCCAGAGAGGCTAAACAAACTCCACGCGAGTCTAACATAGTCTCAATAGAGACTAAATCATCTTCGCACCAGCGCGTTAGCACTGCGTGCCAAGGTAAAAAGGCTCTATGTGAGCCTAAAATAGCCTCCACCAAGGCTATATGGATTAAAAAAATCCAGCTTAGCCTCATGCGAGGTTAGAGAAAGATCTCTTAACTTAGCTTCATGCGAAGCTAACTCAGCTCTTTGCAGAGCTCAGCCTCGTCTGTCCCACGAGGCTAAGCCAAAGCACCTTTTGTGTGTTGATAGCGAAGCTATTATAGCTCTGCTCCCGCTGCTAGCACTAAGTGCTAAAGCAGTTCTTAATCGTAAGGCTAGAACTAGTGTTCTTTGTCGGGAGACTCACACTGAAGCACCATTGGTTCCTAGTAGCGAAGCTAACTCCAGCTTCGCTCAAAGCTAGAGCACTGCTATGCACTGCTAAACTTGCCTCCACTGGCAAAGCTAAAGCAGCATATTCGCCCCCGCGAAGCTAACTTTTAGGCGAAGCTATTGTCGCTTCATCTGTAGCCAAGAAGTCAACAAAGGCTAAACCTAGAGCTTTTTAGCCTAAAAAGGCTAACATCTAGCCTCCTTGAGTCTTTGTGTTGGGTCATTTGAGTTCAGCTAATACAGACTTGCGGGAATATTTGAGCAACAAGCAAAAATGTCGCTCTAATGAGCCTGTTCACATCTCCCCATCCTAGTGCGGACAGGCGGGGTGTCAACTTGTGACAGTTCACTCTGTCCACTGCTGTTTAGAGTCAATCCCCATAACCTCTCCTCTAAGTAACAATTAGTGTTCAACTGGTTACAGTTCAAACTTTCAAGAGACCCAAGTCTCAGAAGAAGAAGACTACAAAGGTGCCTCACTTTGTAGCTGTCTCTGTTAATATGATAAGCAGAGGGAGGGATTTGTTACAAACACAGAGAAGAAGATAGGGTGTTCGCACTCTCTTAATCAGTTCTCTAGATTCTCACTATAGTCCCGGCTCAGGTCAGGTACTGATGGAGCAAGAGGCTGTCTTTCAAGGTACTCACTCCAGGATAGTAATATTCTACAGCTACGGATAGCCTTCCTCCTCGACAGGGGCTATGTCACTGGCACCATTGAGACATCTTTTCCAACAGTCTGATCATAGAGAGGAAGCTAGAGGCTACGCTTCTTCTTCTACTATTAGCTCGGCACGAATAGGGCTTGTATCGGCTAATATGACTGATAACAATAATAATGATGACCTCTGTCACCGCATGAAAGTACAGGAGCAAACTTTTAGGGCTTAGCAGGAGGCCTGGGAAATATTCAACAAATGTTAACTCCATTCTGACAAACCGGAACAATAATGGCACCAATGATAGCAATCATGACAAGGAAGAAAACCTCTACAATGAGCCTCCTAAGACTGAAAAGTCAAAGAAAAGTTTTTCAATTAATGTTGATGTTATCATAGGCATCCAAGCTTAGATAGCATCTTCAGCTCAGATGAGCTGAAGAAAATGAGGATGACACATCCTTACCCGATGGAATGGGACACTGTTCTATATCCACTGAAGTTCAAGCCACCTACGTTGCATACGTATGATGGAAAGAGCTCTCCAAATCAGCACATATATTACTTCTAGTGTCAAACTGGCAATGTAATAGATAATGATGCTATTATGGCCAGATTATTCATTGGCACACTTAAGGGGGTAGCCTTTGACTGGTTCAGGAGCCTTCCAAGCGGCTCTATCAATTCTTTGGTGGACTTGAAAATCCAATTTCTTACTCGATTTTATGAGGATGATACTGAGGTAATCATGGACAAACTCTTCTTAACAGTCCAGGAAGAAGGAGAATATGTACGCGATTGCATAGAAAGGTTTCACAACCTTTCTCTTATGTGCTCTGCAGGCATGCCCTTACCCATGTTGCTCCAAACATACAGGCATAACTTTCTTGACAGAGTAAAAGTTTATATGAAAGCTTTCAAAGCCCATACCTGAAAAGATTGTTGAACAAGCTAGGATAGCTAAGAATCAGCTAAGAAGTTTGAACCCTCGGTAGCAAAGAACAAATGGGGGTCAACGAAGGGACGAGATGAAACTCAATCCTCCCAAGCCAAGGGGAAGGAAACCATGCAGTTGAGCTATTTGGGGAAGCTCCACCAAAGCAGAAGAGGAGCAATGCCAGCAATATTCAGGACTTCAAGTTTACACCGAGACAATACTCTTTTAAAGATGAGCGGGTGGTGAAAATCCTTCATTTGCTTAACAAGGGTAACAAGCTCAAGTTACTCGAAATTTGATGCCCCGATGAAGTTGGATGTACAAATAACTGAAATCACCTAGAGGGGGGGTGAATAGGTGATGGCTATATGAAATATGACAATAATGCGGAATTAAAAATTCTACTTAACAAATTGTTCAAATTAAAAGACTAGCACTAATAAGCACAATAAGTAGTGCAAGAAATAAAGGAGTTTGAGTTTAGAGAAAATTCGAGCAAACGCAAACACGAGTATATGTTTCCGAGGTTCGAGCCACGCTCTACATCCCCACCTTCACACTTGAAGGATTTCCACTATTGTTGATCCCACTGGATCTCTAATACAAGGACACACTTGTCCTATCTCTCGGGATGCCGCAACACCACCCGGAGCACACTCGCTCGCTTGAGGCCGATGCCTCTACAACTTCTCTCAAGAAGAAAGATGATCACACTTGATCACAAATAGCTCACTTAGCACAATCCTATAACCAAAATATAGATGTAGAATTTGAGATTGTGTAGTGCAAATATCTAGAGTGAAGTAGAGGTATAGCTTCAAGAGGGTGTTTGGAAATTTTGGCTTTGGAAATCTTTTTCTAAAATGAAGACTTGAAAAATCACTTGTCAAATGTTGTAAAAATTGTTGTCATATCATGTTGAAGTGACCACCTATTTATAGGGGATGGAAGACAGGGTAAAACAGGTGGAGAAATTCGTTGGGTGAAGATCCCAACAAAACAGTCAGAAAAATATAGCTGTTGGAGTCTGTCAGACTTTTCTGACAGCTGCCGGTCGACAGGGACGGTCGACCGCCAACGGTCATATTTCTGACCGTTGGGGGACATCGGTCGACCGCCCGGTCGACCCAAACAAACAGAGAGCACTGTAAATTGCCCGGTCGACCCGAGCGGTCGGCCGACGTGCACACATGCACAGTGGTGCACGTCGGTCGACCCGGACGGTCGACCTGCTTCTGTTAGATCTGAAAAATCAGACTCTGCAGAAACCAGAACCTGGAATTTTGGGTTTGATGTTTTGGATTAAGGTTTTGAACCTTGTAAAAATAGGAGTATGATCATAAGTCACTACTCTAACATGTTAAACATTTTGATAAAGATCCTCTTTGATAAAACCTTGTTTTCCAAAACTTTAAACTTTCTAAAACTAATTTCCAAAAATATGTTAACTCTAGAACTAAGTTGGAAATAGAAGTTGAAATTCTTTTTGAAGCCATGAACAAAACTAAAAAGTGTGTGAAAGTGATAATCCCATAACTCTACTTCTAACATCTAGGTTTTGACAAAATATCTAAAAGAAAAGTAAAAATACAAATCTTGGTATTGTCTTGATCTTGACTTGGTCTTTTCTTCAAAGTCTTGTTCCCAAGGCTTTCTAATGTGCTTAGCTTGGGAATGCAAATCTTTAGCGGCATCCAAACTTGTGAGTCTTGATTGTGAAGCCGTCATATCAACCTGTTTTAACCTGAAATCCTTTTAAACAAAAAAAATTGTTAAATACATAACTAAATATGGTTTGTTATCATCAAAATATTCATCGGGATATTGGGCTAATGGCCTTTGGGCCAACAATCTCCCCCTTTTTGATGATGACAAAACATATATAGTTATTACAGATATTTTGGGTGAAGGCTTCAAGTGAAGCTCCCCTCAACACATGCATATAATGAAATCATATTCAGGCATAGATAAATATCACAAATGATAAACAGCAAGTGATAATCCACAATACATATGTCCATGCCAAAAATTACTCATGTCATAAAAGATAATCATGTTCATACATGTTCACAACACAAACACATCAAATACCCAGCACATGTCCAAAATACTAAAAATAACACAACAAGATGTCCAACATAAATGCAAGTACACAAAATATAAGTCTCTCTCAACAATAACTCTCCCCCTTTTTGACATCATCAAAAGGGGCAGGTCACTCAGCACCACCAGCATCGTCCTCAGATGAGCTCTCCTCAGCATCGTCTTCCTCATCATCGTCTTCCTCAGACAAGCTCTCTGTAGCAGCACCCTCAGCCATCTTCTTGTCACCATCGTCATCAGCATCGGATTCAGAAGAAGAAACCGCCTCCTCTGGATCAATGTCAGCAACTCTTGGCTGTGGTGGAGGAGCAGTGGAAGGAGCTCTGACAGGAAATGGAGGGCCGGAGGATGGAAGAGGTCTGGCAATAGATGTGGGATCAGGACCAAGCATATTGAGTTTCGTAAAGAGAGTCTCAAATTGTGAATCCACAAATCTCATGGAATCAGCAAAGTAAGACATATCGTTACGAATCCCCTGGAAACGCAAGTCCATCTCCGCACGAAATGCGGCTTCTTGCTGGAAACGTGCGTCCATCTCCGCACGAAAAGCGGCATCTCGCTGCTCAATCCAAGTCTGTGCTCCTGGATCTGAGAGCGAATCTCAGAAGAAATAAGGGCCTGAAAATCTGGAGGTAAGAATGGGCCTGGAGCAGATGATGTCCCTGGGGCCGAAGAAGACCCTGGGGCTGAAGATGATCCTGGAATACCAGCGGGAAGAACAGGAGGCTGCTCAGGGGCGTGAGGACGCGACTGAGCTTCCATCCTCTTCAACAGAATGCTGTCTATGTTAACAGAAGGATCAGAAGGACTCTCAGAAGAAAGATCAAATCCTAGACTTTTAAGGAGGTGGGTGATAAGCATACCGAAGGGCAAGTTCCTACCGGACATGCGGATCTGATCTGAGGCCATATGAGTAGCAATGAGAAGGGGGAAGTTAATCTTAATACCTCGCAGAAGGCAATAGATAATCAATGGAACTGGACCTCTTGCATTGCTATATTCCCCAGATTTAGGAATAATGTTGTAGAAAATGATTTTGGCTAGGACTTGGGCTGTGAGGGTGAACCTGTTCACGCCTTCATTCCTCACCAAACTGGGGTTGTCATCCCCGTGAATCAAGGTGGAAGCGGTGAGCGCAGACTCACCGTCCGGATAAGTGAAATCATGCAGATCAAGGGTATACACATCAACTCCTCCAGAGGAGAGATGCAGAATATCAGCGAACTGACTTTGGTCAATGTCAATGTCCCTTCCTAGGACTCTAGACCTAACTCGGTTTGCCTCAAAGAATAATTGGCATAAAAATATGGCACGAGAGAAATATAGACTTGTTCCTTAATGGTCACGAACTCGTCTAGAGAGTTGTTCCTCAAGATACGGGGGATGTTTAAATGTTCAAAATCCTGAAGAATGACACATCTCCCTGAAATGATCGATCTTTTGGAAAGTTAAATGAAACGGTTTTTAGCAAGATCATTTATGAATGGACGCTTAGTTTAGGGGTATAGGAAGATGTATGAGCCACTGATTTTCCCTTTTCAGACCTTGAACTTTTAGTCATTTTGGTGAAAAAAAGGATGATTTTAGGTTAAACAAGTTAGGGCTTGATCTAATCAACAATTAAACCTAAAGATCTTGACAAAGGTTTGATGAACTTAAAACTAGATATCAAGAACAACAAGAAAAATGTGATTTTTACCTGAAATGAAAATCACAAACCCTAGATCAGAGAGGACTTCGAAATTCTTCGAAATTGACGGAGAAGAGGCCCTGAAACTTGAAGATCCAACACCAAGAGAGGGAATCAAACTTGGATTGTGAAGGAATTTGAGTGGAATAGAGACTTTGAAATTTTGGGAGAAAGAGGGAAAGAGGATCGCCAGTTGAAAGTGAGAGAGAGTGAGAGAAACAGTGTTATAAATAGACAGATTAGGGTATGAAATCGACGCACGGTCGACCGGGTCGGTCGACCCACAAAACCCGAGAGCTCTGTAACACAGAGCGGTCGACCCTGTCGGTCGACCCAGAAAACCCGAGAGCACTGACAGATCCAGCGGTCGACCGTACGGGTCGGCCGGCAACAGAGAAGAATAAAAGGCTACTCTTCCAGGCGAAGTCGGTCGACCGGGACTCAGAGCCGGTCGGCCGGTTTTGCCAAAAACCTGCCAACAGCAAATGCCCTAAAAAAATTTAAAAGGAAATTTTAACAAATAAGTAGGATATATTTAACATACAAGATTACAGCAATATATTTTTAAATCTTCATTAAGTTATCATATCAACCAAAAATTCACACAAGACATTTTAATTTTTTTTTTCATACAAAAACAAAGTTTTTAGAGATGTTGAAGCCGAATACCCGGTGAAGGGTTCTGAACTTCATCCTCTTGATTCCTCATGAATGAGTTGAGGTGCGCAATTGCCATCTCTAATGTATTTGCTTTGAATATGAAATTTTTACAAAATTTATTTCTAGTTTTGAAAATACAATGTGTATATATAGATATATAATCTAGGCTAGACATGTGGACATTCAATAAATATGGTATAAAAGACAAGATATCAAAGTAAAACATGGCATATACACAATCATGATAGAGATGTAGGTTTACACTAACATATATCAATGTAGCATAAAAGTAAACTAACAATCCTATGCATTTGTATATATAACCAAAATTAAAAACTTTTAAATGGAGAGGTTACCAAACGAGGGCAATCTCCAAAATAGGTGCCTCCATGATAGCGATACAAGCGCGATGTGTTCTTTGAGCCTTGTTGCATCCACCACCCGGGCACCGTCTCCCCTAAGTCTTGGAGGATGAACATCCACCTGTATCATTTAAATTTGGTGGGTCTTTTGGTACCTATGTTTTCTTGGGTCCTATAGGGTTAGTACCGGGGCGAACCCAAACATGTTTACTTGGTATATTATGTTTAGCATAACAAAATTATTCTAAATGGCCTTTGCGGCCACAATGCGTGCAAACATAAATTCTACCACTACCATACATGTATGCATGCTTATGTGAGTGTACATGTTTTCATGCATGTGTATGATGAGTGTGTTTCCCTTGGGTTACTCCCTTGGGAAATCTTGATGCAAATTTATTTAAATCAAATGCACATTTTTTAAGAGTTGAATCTAAAACATCAACCCGTTTTTGAATTTCCAAAAATTCATTTTTGTTACATGATGCAATGGGGGTTTTCCCCTTACAAGCTAGTTTAATATTTTCTAAAGCCTTAGCTAAATCATCTTTTTCTTTAACTACAATATCAATTTTATTTTTCAAAGTGTCATTTTCTCTTTTTAACTTTTTATTATGAGATTGAGAAATCTCATATCTATGTTGTAACTCTTCAAAAAATTGAGCTAACTCATCATCATCTATAGAGTTGTCGAGAGTTACCTTTGTTGCATCCCCCCATGTGCCATGAAGCACATGTGCGCGGCGTCGATTTCCTCTTCGGATTCCGACTCCGTGTCATCCCAAGTGGCCACCATAGCTTTCTTCTTCTTTGGCCCATTCTTGGAGGTTGTGGCTTGGAGAGCGGGGCAATCGGCGATGAGATGTCCGATCTTCTTGCAATGGAAGCAAGGACCGTGCTCCTCTCTTTTCCTTTCAAATCTTCCTTGAGGTTTCCCTCTTCGGAAGTTTCTTTGCCTCCCCTTCTTGTAAAACATCTTGCCCACCTTCTGGATGAGCATGGCAAAATCCTCATCGTAGTCTTCCGATGAGTCCTCCTCGTCGTGGTTGGATGGAGTGGCTTTGAAGGCAAGGGCTTTCTTCTTTGGCGCCTCCCTTTCTTCTCGAACCTTCATTTCATCTCATATGTTTTGAGATTTCCAATGAAGACGGAGAAGTCCATCTCCTCCCGATTGTTGAGCTCCTTGAGGGTCGTTGCCTTGACTTCCCAAGCTTTGGGAAGAGCTCTAATGACCTTCCGAATCTTTTGGTCATTGTCGATCGTGTCACCTAAAGAAGATAATGCATTAGTTATCTTGGTGAAACGGGTGAGCATGTCATCAATGCTCTCATTCTCAAGCATATAAAAATTCTCATATTGAGAACGAAGCAAGTCAATCTTGGATCTTTTGACTTGGGACGTTCCCTCATGAGTTACAATCAAAACATTCCAAACCTCAAATGCTGATTTACAATTAATAATGCGTGAAAGGTCATCTTCATTAAGGGCTTGGGTCAAAGCATATTGGGCCCTAGCATTAGCCTCATAGTCCTTGGTGGTGTCCTCGGACCATGTTCTCTCATCGGTGAGAGGTTCTACAAATTCTTTGGTGATAGCCCTAGCAACCCTAACTCCTAGGGACTTAAGAAAGAGTTTCATCTTGACCTTCCAAATAGGGAAGTTCAAGCCATCAAACTTGGGTGGGGACTTGATGCTAGAAAAGTCAATGGATGCCATGAATACAAAAGTATAACGCAAAAACAAGTATAATGCACAAAAAGATATAGCCAAATGTAAGGATCTCCCTAAGGTGGTTAAACCAAATGTAAGGGTTAGGCTCTAATACCAATTGAAATCACCTAGAGGGGGGTGAATAGGTGATGGCTATATGAAATATGACAATAATGCGGAATTAAAAATTCTACTTAACAAATTGCTCAAATTAAAAGACTAGCACTAATAAACACAATAAGTAGTGCAAGAAATAAAGGAGTTTGAGTTTAGAGAAAATTCGAGCAAACGCAAACACGAGTATATGTTTCCGAGGTTCGAGCCACGCTCTACGTCCCCGCCTTCACACTTGAAGGATTTCCACTATTGTTGATCCCACTGGATCTCCAATACAAGGACACACTTGTCCTATCTCTCGTGATGCCGCAACACCACCCGGAGCACACTCGCTCGCTTGAGGCCGATGCCTCTACAACTTCGCTCAAGAAGAAAGATGATCACACTTGATCACAAATAGCTCACTTAGCACAATCCTATAACCAAAATGTAGATGTAGAATTTGGGATTGTGTAGTGCAAATATCTTGAGTGAAGTAGAGGTATAGCTTCAAGAGGGTGTTTGAAAATTTTGGCTTTGAAAATCTTTTTCTAAAATGAAGACTTGAAAAATCACTTGTCAAATGTTGTAAAAATTGTTGTCATATCATGTTGAAGTGACCACCTATTTATAGGGGATGGAAGACAGGGTAAAACAGGTGGAGAAATTCGTTGGGTAAAGATCCTGTTGGCCCAAAGGCCTTCCACCCTAGTTTTGATGATGATTAACTCATGTAGTTATGTTTACTAATATTCTTGTGTTGTTTAAGTTTCAGATCTTTAACCAAGATATTAGTTGGTGATTTGCTTCAACAAGGAGTTTAGAAGCTTTTCATAGTGATTCCAGGGCCAAAGCTTCAAGATCACACATTGCCTAGCCCATGGATGGAGTTTTGGAGCAAGTCAACTTGAAGATGAAGATCATCAAGAAGACTTAGGTATCCATAGTTTAGATAGTGTGTTTAGATCCATTTGTAAAGCTTAGTATAGTTGATATGCTCAAGTGCACAAACACACACGTTTCATATTTTGGATTTGGTTTTCATGAATAATAGATCAAAACAAGTTTAATTTGTTTATATGTATAGTAGATGGTTTCTATTTATACATGCATGCTTAAACTTCTTAAACAAATTTATTTTGACTATCCTATTCATGTTTTGAAAAAATCAAGTTTGATAAAAATACAAGTTTTGTTTTTGATAAAATTTGCAAGACTCAAAAATGAATTGATATGATTGATATATGTCTTGAAATTTTTATCACATGTTTGTGTTTCAATACAAAATGTTAAAACAAGTTTTGTGGATTTTAGAAGTGTTAAAAGATTTTTCAAAATATTTTAAAACTATTTTTCTGACCCAGTTTTCTGTTCCAGGCTTCAACCAGTCGACTAAGTCAGTTTATTAGTCGACTTGAGCTGAAGTCGGTCGACCGGGCCGGTCGACCGACGTGCACAGAGCTGTGCACGTTTGGCACCTCTGGGACAGTCGACCCGGACGGTCGACCGGTCTGAGAGCAGTGCTCTCTGTTTGTTTGGGTCGACCGGGCCGGTCGACCATGGTTGCCCAACGGTCACATTTCTGACCGTTGGCGGTCGACCAGACCGGTCGACCGTCAGCCTGTCAGGCTGCCACATCAGCCTAACGGCTAGTTTCTGGTTTGGCCTATATAAACCCCATCTCTTTGGGTTTTTGGCTAAGGTTTTTAGAGACAAAATTTCCAGACTTTCTCTACTGTTTTAAAAGAGTTTTAAAAAGAGTTTTGTGCCAAAAAGATTCATCTTTGTATTGTTTTGGGTTTTTGAAAAATCAAAGAAAACTAGGTTTTTGGATTTTGATTTGATCTTTCATTTTCTATCTTTTACAAGAGACTTCCCAATTAGTTTTTCTTTGTTGCTTGTTTCCAAAAACACCTTGTTTCCACACTTGAGCTATCATACTATCCTAATCTATTAGGATCCTTGTTTTGTGGAAAAGAGAGAAAAGAGAAGTGTTCGAGGCTAAGACTCTTTGATTGTAAACCCTCCTTGCTTTTGTTGTATCCCTCTTTGGTAGAGGTTGATCGGAGTGGTATTGGTGTTTGGATCCCTCTTCGGTAGAGGTGATTGTGTTGTATTGGCTACGGGCCTTATCCCTCTTCGGTAGAGGTGGATTGTGGTTGTATTGCCTCGGTGGCATTGAGAGAGGAGTTCGGTACTCCTATAGTGGATTGGAAATCCTACACGGTGGTGTAGGCGGGGATGTAGAGCTAGGGGCTCGAACCTCGAAACATATCCGTGTGTTTGCGTTTGATCCAATATCTCTCAACTCTCTCTCTTTACATTTGTGCAAAGCATTATTCATTCATATTGTCATATCATTCATTGCTTGTGTTGCCTTGCATTATTTCATATCGCTATTCATCCTTATATGCTTGGCTTGATTGTGTGTGTGCCTCACTTATACTTAATCAACAAGAGCTTCACATAGCACCTCAACCCATTCAAGGGGAATCAAGAGGAGTTAGTCCAGAGCCATTCACGGGAAATTCGGCTACACTTGTTGATTGTATTAAGTGTGATTGCAAAATTTGCATTAGCTTCCGCATTTAGCGCATATAGTTCACTAGATTAGCACTTACACCTATTCACCCCCCCCTCTAGGTGTTTTTAGATCCCAACAAAAACAGTCAGAAAAATATAGCTGTTGGAGTCTGTCAGACTTTTCTGACAGCTGCCGGTCGACAGGGACGGTCGACCGCCAACGGTCATATTTCTGACCGTTGGGGGACATCGGTCGACCGCCCGGTCGACCCAAACAAACAGAGAGCACTGTAAAATGCCCGGTCGACCCGAGCGGTCGGCCGACGTGCACACATGCACAGTGGTGCACGTCGGTCGACCCGGACGGTCGACCGGCTTCTGTCAGATCTGAAAAATCAGACTCTGCAGAAACCAGAACCTGGAATTTTGGGTTTGATGTTTTGGATTAAGGTTTTGAACCTTGTAAAAATAGGAGTATGATCATAAGTCACTACTCTAACATTTTAAAACATTTTGACAAAGATCCTCTTTGATAAAACCTTATTTTCCAAAACTTTAAACTTTCTAAAACTAATTTCCAAAAATATGTTAACTCTAGAACTAAGTTGGAAATAGAAGTTGAAATTCTTTTTGAAGCCATGAACAAAACTAAAAAGTGTGTGAAAGTGGTAATCCCATAACTCTACTTCTAACATCTAGGTTTTGACAAAATATCTAAAAAAGTAAAAATACAAATCTTGGTATTGTCTTGATCTTGACTTGGTCTTTTCTTCAAAGTCTTGTTCCCAAGGCTTTCTAATGTGCTTAGCTTGGGAATGCAAATCTTTAGCGGCATCCAAACTTGTGAGTCTTGATTGTGGAGCCATCATATCAACCTGTTTTAACCTGAAATCCTTTTAAACAAAAAAATTGTTAAATACATAACTAAATATGGTTTGTTATCATTAAAATATTCATCGGGATATTGGGCTAATGGCCTTTGGGCCAACAATAACTTCAACTATTGTCTTTTCTATAGGATGATCCACCATCCTACCAGCACACGCTTTGTCCTTGAGGATAAGATTCAAGCGTGGGTCGATACTGGCATTCTTACACTGAAATCTGAGCAAAAGAAAGTCACCGCCAATATAGTGACTTTCAATTTTGGGACTTTTTCGAAGGTGACCATCCAGAGTAGAGTTGCTCCTATCCCTAAAGTGAGGATGGAAGTCATCAACCGACTGGCCAAGGAGCAAGAGGCTAAAGGCCTCGTCCCTTTGACAACAAAATCTGGAGAGATCATGTGGGTACACCCAAACATTATCAAAAATGAGCAATGGGAATCAAGTCAACTCAAGCTCAAAGGCAAATTTTGCAACGTCATCTCTTTGGCAGTAGATGATGACATCATAACAACGGCTTCTCTTAATAGCTCTGAAGAAGAAAAGTTCACTTTTACAGCTGCTATGGGTAAATTCCTAAGGAATCAATTCACACACCAAAATAATATAGTGGGTATAATCAAATCATAGAAAGCAATCACAAACACACAGAGTTTATGTGAAAACTCGAAAGGGAAAAAATCACAGAGAGAGAGAGAGAGAGAGAGAGAGAGAGAGAGAGAGAGAGAGAGAGAGAGAGAGGAATTCTATTATAGCAATGGTGATTACAAGTGGGCTTCTCTGGTGTGCTTGAATTTCTAGATTGAAATGATCCTCCTCTCCACATTAGGAGAGATCTGTTACTTATACAGGTCATGTCTACAAGATAAGGCTGGAGAGTCCCGCTCAATATAAATTGGCGGTTGAGATGAATATCTTGATTCGAATCGAGATAGGGGAGAGACCATCTCCATCTGATGGTCTGTGCCTTGATAAAGATAAGTATAAACTTTTCTCGGGGAGTAACTGTCTCATTTGGATGATTAGGCTTAAAGATATAGATCTCCCTCAACTGATTTTATCTTCTTCTAATCACCCGACCCGCTTGAAATTCAAACTAAGCGAAGATTCTGGATTGGATGTTTTGGAAATGGCCACGCGTCACGCATCCTTTGAGGGATGGGTAGACACGCATCACAATCTCAAGCGGGCCAAAAAGTGAACACTACAGATGCCCCTCTGCTCCTTTCTCTTTGAAAGAAGTGGGAACTTCCCTCAGGGCTTATAAGTTCACGGCGACCCTAATGGGGAGAGAGGAGGAGATAGGAATTTTGGGCTTGAATACGTGCTGATTGTCGTAGCTTCAAGTTTCGTCTTGCAGTGACGTATGTTGATCTCTGGGGTGGCAGAGCCTGAAATGTGTGTTACATCCTCTATAGCATTGGATAATTAACTGCCTCTTTTTAAGGAGTCATGGCATTCGAGAATTGTGCGGCTTATCCAGTGTGGTCATTTGGATATGAACCATCGCGACACGTGTATGTTGCTGATTGAGTTTCTCTTCTTCTTCTTTGGGATTAGAATCCTAAACGGTTAACACTTGGGCTTTTTTCTCTATATAAATAGGGTGAAAACCTTTAGGAAAGATTTGAGCTACTTTTTGAGAGTTTCTTACTGCAAAAATCTTGCACTATTCTGCGGGTGGCGATGTTTCCTTCGTTCGGTAGAGGAAGGAGAGAGAGGAAAGTGATGGCCTTTGCACTCTTGATATTCAGGAGTCTATTTATCAAGGAGTTTCAGTTCTTGTGATGGGCTCATCAAGTAGTTTCAATTTTTGTGATGAGGCCCAGCTGTGGGATGGAAAGGGAATGACATATCTTCCGCTTAGTCTGCATGTCTGGCCTCTGGTCATAGTAGACTGAGCGGAAGTTAGGGTTTAACCCCCTTTTCTTTCCTACCAGTGAATATAGAGTAGGAAGAATAAGGGCGTTCGACACTGGCTCTAGTATCAGAGGTTGACCATCTGTGCTCTTACGGGGTGCCACCTCCTTCTCCATCTCTGCTCTGCAGTTACCGTCTTGGCATCGATATCCTCCTTTGCCTTTCAGTTGAGGTCTCCCCGTCATCATCTTCCTGAGAGTTCTCGGTATCGTCTTTCATCGAGCTCTGGTGGATTGCTTGCCTAGGATTCATCACTAAGACGCGGCTGAGGCGTGACAATGGGCTCCATCGCTTTTTCTCTCAGGAAGAACGCATTCATGCAAAATCAGAACTTGTATCACTCTTGTTAGATGCACTCACACTTTGTACTTGGATGGATGTAATCGAATCGAAAAAATTACATAATAAAGCAAAGAATTTTTAACCCATGTGTTGTTTAGATCTTGCCTTGTTTTGAGATTTGACTTCTTGTTGTGCCTGCTTGGGGAACCGTTCTAGTTTCAAAATATTTGAAATGATTTGGAATATAGTTCCCGAATGGGATTCATTCCCTGATGGTACCTGCAAGTGTTTACCTAGTGGGGAACCTCCCGGCTTAGAGTGGGTCCTATTGCATGGTGACTCCGAGCGATTAATGTGAGTAGACCTTAATACTTCGAAATGCCTCCCGAGGGGTCGTCGTCAGGGTGAGGACCCATATAGGCAGTTGACCTGCTCGAGTAGTCATCGGAGTATATCCCATTATAAATTGGCTTCAAGCATCCAACGTGGGCGAGCCTCTGACTTGCAGGAAGCCCCCCGAAGGGTCACCGTCAGAGGACGACCCATATAGGCGGTTGATCTGCTCGGGTGGCCATCATGGTATATCGCATTATAAGTTGGTTATGAGCATCTAACTTGAACGAAGCTCCTTCTTTCAGGAAGCTCCTGAGAAGTTGCCATCAGGATGAGGCGGTTGACATGCTTGCGATGCTCGGGGCAGATATAAGAGTTGGGTGAAATGGATTAAGATAGTAGAAAATGATCTTTTCATTCAATGTAATATGACTTACACATAATATCACTTCAAGTAAAAAGAATTTCATTACTTATTAAGTTGGTTCCCATCCTGATCGGCCAAGGTGTATGACCCCTTGTCTCCCCAAGTGACGATGATGTATGAGCCCCCCAGTTGGGTCCCAGCTTTCCTTAGTCCCTCTTGTTGGAACTTAGATTTTGATGATATCAAATTATATCATATCTTCTAATATATACATATACATCCTCATACTTGTGATGTAGGGTCCTTGATGCTCAAAAGTTTAAGATATAACTCTATCATTGAGTTTATGAAGCACAAGATTGTAAAAAGATGTTTTACTATTTTTGTATATTTTTTATTATTTTTTAGAAGATTGTAAAACGCCTTAATCACACACACTAACACCATACATAGTCGACTTATACCCTCCCCTAGTTGACTAATCAGTCATTTAGTCGACATGTTCTTACTCCTAGTCGATTAAGCTGTCTTACAAAGTTTATAGTTCTCAGACTATTCAAATGCTCCAATATACGACTTATTGAAAGTCCTAGTCGACTAATCCAGTTTTACAGAGACTTATATGTCTGTGTTTGTCAGTTATAGTTGACTACAACTAACTACTAGTCAACTTAGCTAGGCAAAAACACTACGTCTAGTCGACTAATCTCTTATCCTAGTTGACTAATAGAACAATTTCTGACTGTTAGATAGTTTTGATATTCTAATGTTTTTCCTACTTTTTCTCATTCAAATTTGAATTGGATAACTACCCTAACTAACCCTTTTCTTAACTATAAATAGGAGTATTATCTTTGGGTTCAATCACCATTTTCATTCACAAGTTTTTCTATCAAAACTCTGAATATATTCTGATCTTCAGAAAACAGTTTTCTACTTTCTCATTTTCTTCACTCTATTTTCAATCTTTAGTGAAGAAATCTGAAAGTCTCCCTATATGAACCTTGTTGAGTCATTCATATACTGAAATTAAGGCTTATTGGATAACTTGTATTCATTCAAAGAAAGGTTTTCTTGGTGATAAGAAGAGGTGTACAGATTTGACGAAGGAGTACGTCAAGTCGTGTACTGAAGTTGATTTTGGGGGTTTCAAAATTAGGATAAGGAAAATCTCAAGCGAGTTGTTCGGGAACTGGATGTAGGTCACAAGGACTGAACTAAGATAAAATCTCTTGCATTTACGTTTGGATTTTTCTGAGATCTATTCTTTACATTTAATTTTCTTCAAGTTATTTATATTTCTTTTTAGAATTTTTATAAATAATATTCACCCCCCTCTTGTATTTGTGTTGTCTTATTTATAGATTGTACACTTGGTATCAGAGCAGTGTACAAAGATGACAACAAAATTTCCCTCATAACAATTCAAGGAAGGGCATTCTACACAATGACCACCATTCTTTGATGGATCGAATTACAACTTTTGAAAGTGTAGAATGAAAATCTACTTACAATAACTCAACTATGAACTTTGGAGCATCGTAGAAGCATCATACACTGAGCCTACTATTATTTATGATGCTTAGAATGAAAAACAAAAGAAGTCTGTCAATCTTGATGCCAACGCAATGAGTGCACTTTTCTATGTCTTAGAAAAGAAGAATTCAATTGTGTGTCAACGGTCAGATCAGCAAATCAAATATGGCAAATATTACAGGTAACACACGAAGGTACAAATAAAGTAAAAGAATCTAAAATTTCTGTTCTTATTCACAAGTTTGAACTATTCAAAATAAAAGAGAATGAAACTATTGCGGAAAAGGTTACAATGTTCACTGATATTACGAACTCATTAGTAGCCTTTGAAAAGGAATACACTCAAGTAGAAAAGGTTAGAAAGATTCTTCGAGCACTCTCATCAGATTGGGATAAGAAGACTATTGCTATAGAAGAAGCAAATGATCTGTCAACAATGTCATTAGAAAATCTTATTAGAAATTGATGATATATGAAGTCCAAATTGAAGATAGGAAGAAAGATGAACAACAACTTCAATAAAAAAGAAAGTACTTGCCTTCCATACATTCTCAGACTTGGACAATTCAGATGACGATGAAGAAGAAATGGTGATGATTTTAAGAAAATTTAGGAAATTCCGGAAACAAGATAAGCTTAAAATGAATAAGGATACTAATGACAGTACTCTTTGTTTTAAATGCAACAAACCAGGTCATATAAAGAAAGATTGCCCTTTGGGTTCACTTCAAGAACTTCAATAAATTCAACAAAAGAAAGAAAGCTTTTCAAGCAACTTGAGATGTTAGTGATTCATCTTTCTCTGATGAAGAAAAAGTCACCGAAACTGCCACTATTTGTTTCATGGCCCAAGAAGAAGAAGAGGTATAAAAGTTTTCTAAATATGATGAGTTATTTGATGCTTTTAATGAATTATATGTTGCTCTTAAAAATGAAAAAATAAAAAATAAAGTTTAAACAAAGGAAAATGAAAAAGTTAATAAAGAAATTTATCTCATATTTCACAAACATCTTCTTTAGATTCTCAAAAATCTGACTTGGATAAAGTTATTTCATCTTTGAAAAAAGAAAATGAGAATTTATTAAAAGAAATTTTTTGCTTAAAAAGGAAACTGTATCTTTAAATTCTAGAATCTCTATTTTAGATAAAGAAATGTCAAGTTTCAAGATTAAATATGAAGAAATTTTGAAAAATGTTACAAAATTTAATAAGAGAAAAGAAAATCTAAACGATTTATTATCTTTCCAAAAGATTTCAAATAATTGTTTTGGTCTTAGATTTTCTAATGATAAATTTGAAAAGACTACATATTTTTATAAATTAATTATGATTCATATTTTGTTAAGAAAAACAATAATACCATTTCAAAAAGACCTAGGTATAAATATATATGGATTCCTAAAAATTTAAATTCTTTAGATAAAATTTCCTATATTATATCATATATACAGCAAGTTTGCAATTCTTGTAATTAAGTTTATACTAATAAATGAAAACTAAATTCAAATTTGATTTGGATTCCTAAAGGCTAATCTTTTTTAGACCCCAACATAATGGGTACCATACAAAATATTTTATCTTATAGATAACTCATAAAGAAAAATGAATACTTTGCAGTGGTTGTTTCAAACACATGACCGGCCATATTCAACTACTTTCTTCATTCAAATCAAAAAGGAGGAACAGTGACATTTGGAGATAATAACAAAGGAAAGATTATTGGTATTGGTGTGGTTGGTAATATTTTTAAATCCCTTATTGAAAATGTTCTTTTAATAAGAGGTTTAAAACACAACTGTTAAGTATCGGTCAATTATGTGTTAAGGGTTATAAAATAATTTTTGAAAAAGATGCATGTCTTATATATGATACAAACATGAAAAAAATATTATTTAGAGACTCTTGTAATAATAATATTTATGAGTTATCAATGACTTGTTTATCATCAAATAATAATTTATGTTTAAATGATTCTAATAATGATTATTTTTCATGGAATAAAAGATTTGGTCATTTAAATATAAAATTATTTCTAAGATTTTAAAATTTGATTTAGTTAAAGGCCTTCCAAAAATATCTTATAAAAAAGATTATTTTTGTGATTCTTTTCAATTAGGAAAACAAGTTAAATCATCTTTTAAATTTAAAGATTTGATTTCTACTAATAGACCTTTAGAGTTGTTGCATTTGAATTTATTTGGTCCTACACGTGTTTTTTCTTTAAATAAAAGTAAATATGTTTTTGTTATTGTTGATGATTATTTCGTTTACATGAGTAATATTTCTAAAAAATAAAAATGATACTTTTGATGAGTTTGTAAGTTTTTGTAAAAGAATTCAAAATCAAAAGTCTCTAAATATAGTAACTATATGAAGTGATCATAAAGGAGAATTTGAAAATGAATCTTCTGCAAATTTCTGTGATAAGTATGGTATTACACATAACTTTGCTTTTCTTAGAGCATCTCCTCAAACGTTGTTGAAAGAAAGAATAAGACTTTGAAAGAATGTGCTAGAGCTATACTTATGGACAATAATTTACCAAATATTTTTGGGCTAAGACAATTGCTGCTACATGTTATATTTTGAATCGTGTGCTTATTTGACCTATTTTAAACAAATATATTATAAATTATTTTTTAATAGAATTTTAAAAGTTTCTTATTTTAAAATTTTTGGATGTCAGTGTTTTATTCTAAATACTAGAGATGTTTTAGATAAATTTGATGCTAGATCTAATGAAGATATTTGTTGGTTATTCTACCCACAGTAAATCATATAGAATCTTTAATAAGAAAATATCTACTATTGAAGAATCATTACATATTAAATTTGATGAATCTTTATCTAAATCTGTTATTAATACTTCTTCACATGATGATGAAAATATTATAGATACTCATGTTATTGATAATACAGTTACATCTCATGATGATACTAACATTTCTAACATTGAAGAAACTCTAACTGAGTTACCTAAAGCAAATGTCAAGGTAAGAAATTATCCACACGATTTAGTTATTGAAAATATTTCTCAAGGTGTTCAGACTAGATCCAAGAATTACATTACACATATTACCTTCATATCTCTTATTGAAACAAAGAATGTCAAAGAAGCATGTGCAGATAATTTTTGGATGATTGCAATGCAAGAAGATTTGAACCAGTTTATAAGAAATGATATTTGAAATTTTGTACAACGTCCTACTGATCATCTAGTTATCGGTACTAGATGCGTTTTCAAGAACAAACTCGATGAATCAGGCCAAGTTATAAGGAATAAAGTAAGGTTAGTTGTATAAGGATATATCAAGAAGAAAGTATTGATTTTGATGAAACTTATGCACCTGTAGTTAGACTGGAATCTATTCGTATTTTACTTGCTATTTAAATTTTACAAATAGATGTAAAAAGTGCTTTTTTAAATAGATTTATTAAAGAAACAGTTTATATTGAACAACCTCCAGGTTTGAATATAAAAATTTTCAAACTATGTTTATAAACTTAAGAAAGCTCTATATGGTCTAAAACAAGCACCTCGTGCTTGGTATGATATATTAAAAAGTTTTTTTTAAAACTCTGATTTTAAAATTGGTAAAGCAGATACAACACTCTTTATTAAACATGTCAATAAAGATATCTTGATTATACAAGTTTATATTGATAATATCTTATTTGGATCTACTAATGATAAACTTTGTCAAGATTTTATAAGACAATGAAGAGTGAATTTGAAATAAGTCACATAGGTGAACTAAACTACTTTCTCGGTCTACAAATAAAGCAAATGAACGATGGAACTTTATTTCTCAATGCAAGTATACAAAGAAACTTCTCAAAAGATTCGGTATGGAAAATTCTGGCAGCAAGAGCACCCTAATGAGTACTACTGCATTTTGGACAAAGATGAGAATGGTAAGAGTGCTGATCAAAAGTTATATCGAGCTATGATTTGTTTACTTTTATATATTATCTCAAGTAGACCTGATATTATGTTCAGCGTATGCTTATGTGCTAGATATTAGTCTAATCCTAAGAAATCATACCTTAAAGCAGTGAAAAGATTCTTAGATATATTAATAACACTGTCAATTATAGTTTATTTTATCCAAAATTCACATTTGATTTAAAATCATATAGTGATGCTGATTTTGCTAGTTGTAAATTTGATCGAAAAAGTACTAATGGTACTTGTCACTTTTTGAGACATTTACTAGTATCATGGTTCAGTAAAAAGTAAAATTATGTATCATTATCGACAACCGAAGCAGAATATATCGCTGGTAGTGTTGCATTTGCACAAATTTTATAGATGAAACAAACCCTACTTGACTATAGAATTTCAAGCACAAACTTACCTATTATGTGTGATAATACCAGTGCTATCAACTTATCTAAAAATCTCATTCAACATTCACGTACAAAATATATAAATATTCGACATCATTTTTTACGTGATCATACTTTTAAGGGTGATATTTTTTTAAATTTTATATTTACAGATAATCAAATAGCAGATATTTTCATAAAGCCTCTTAAGGAGGATGTTTTTATGAGATTTCGAAGAGATTTAGATATTTGTAATATTTTTGATACTTAAAAAATCTTAAAAATTCTTTTATTTTCATTTTTGTATATATTAGTCGACTTATAAAGAGTATTAGTCAACTTATAACATTCTTAGTCGACTAAATTATAGTGTAGTTGACTACTGAACTTTTATAGAAACTGAGTATTTTCTGAGTTTTCAGAATTAGTCGACTAGTTTCACTATATAGTCGACTAACTCATGTATTAGTTGACTAACTTCTGATACAAGTTGACTAAGTTTTTTGATTTTATGTTTTCAAACCCGACCCATTTGACTAAAATCTTGGATCCGATCTACCCCAAATTTGATCCAACCATTGATTTACATTTCCACTCCCCAAATTATCCCTCTTCTCTATCAAAACTAGATTTCACTACCCTTTTTCACCATCAGCTACTGTCTAGGATTCTTCTAGTCGACTTTAACTGTTGTTCTCCAGTTTCTTCTTCCAGGTTTTGTTTCTTCAGCTCTTCTCTCTTTTAAGCCTTTATTTCCAACATTTCCAGCAAGTTTCATCCACTTGTAAGCCCTGATTTTCATCTAATACTATGTCAAGGTCTAAGAAAACTAAGTTTTCAGCCTCAACGTCATATTCGCAAACTGATTTTAGGGTTTTTCTCAAAAAATCCTACTTTAGAAGATGATTATCTAAGGTTATCTTAATTAGAAATCTTACCTGGTAGATTTGTCAAATATGATGATTTTGTTGAATATGATATTTCATCTTATTTACATCAAACTGGTCTCCATGCTATGTTCTCCTTTGAATCAAAACAAGGCTATTACTCATTCTAGATACATCTGTTTTACACAAATTTGAACTATGAGGACAACGATGATAATGTTCATTTGTCTACTTTATTTAAGGGTGTTGATATCAAACTAACTCCTAAATCCTTAGGTCGTATTCTCAATATTCCTTATCATGGCCTAACCTTGGTGTATGACACGGAGAAGGGTGGCTGGCGTAACGTTTCCTTGAATCAGATGAAAAATTACAGCCGGCTTAATCTTCCGGTTACAAGGGAGGGAGAATATTGAATCTTGAATTCCCCTTTTGTTTAGTGTTGGGTCTTCGGTTGGCGTGGCGGGGAGAGTGAATCTTGTTCTCCGTTGACCAGATGACCGTTCTGGACCGTCGAGGGATCTTCTCCTTGGCAGGTAGAGGGAGTAACTCAGCTCCGTCTACCAAAACTCTAGAAGAGGAGGTAGGCGAAGAGCGGCTAGTACTCAGTAAGCTCGCTGAAGGGTCTTCTCTCTCTCTGTCGATGATCTCTCCTTTTTTTTTTTTCAGAATCTCTCCCTTGCCCGATAATCGTCCTCCTCCTTCAATAGTGACGGGACTATTTATAGGGTTTTAGGGGGTGATCGTGCCCCCTAAAAGTGCTCCACGATGAGGGCCAACTTCCCCGCTACATGGGCGGTGGATGGCGCCATAATCGGGGTGGTTACAACCAAGGTGGGGGCACCTTGTTGCTGAGACGCGGGCGTTGAGCCAATTCGCCTTGATGCTGAGACGCGGGCGTTGAGCCAACGCGCCTTGATGCGGAGACGCGGGCGTTGAGCCAACACGCCTTGATGCTGAGACGCGGGCGTTGAGCCAACGCGCCTTGATGCTGAGACGCGGGCGTTGAGCCAACGCGCCTTGATGCTGAGACGCGGGCGTTGAGCCAACGCGCCTTGATGCTGAGACGCGGGCGTTGAGCCAACGCGCCTTGATCTTGAATCTCTGCGTTTTGGTGGCTTGTCTTTGTGATTTTTAGACAGCCTACAGAACCCCCTCCAAAGTTTTCGACATTCCGCAGTTAACTGGGACGGATTTCGAAATACTTTGGACTCTAGCTGAGTTCGCCTTCATGACTAGACTGTTGATGCTCTGGGTTTAATCTTATCTGGAGTTGGTCTTCGTGAGTGTACTGTTGAACTCTTTGAAGCCCCAGAGTTGATCATGTTGAGTGTCTAGATGCATAGTCTAAACCTCCCCGATTGCTTTTAGTCTGTCACTGGCGCGCTTTAAGCCAGGAATGGTTGGTCGTCTGCTTGCGTCAGTGTACTGTTGAACTGATTTTGCAGAAGCAGGAGGCCAAACGCAGGTTCTTTTTCAAAAAGCAGAGATGGTACTGCTGTAAAGGCGCGATTTCTGTAACGTGCGTCCTTTGGCAATGGAGACGTGACTGATCTTCATAAGGCAGACGCGATATTTGGCCAGACTGGAAGGACGCGAATTTCTTAGAGAGACGCGACCTTCCGAATGCATTCATGGAGAGGCTGACGTGGCATGTCCATCGAGGAGGTGCGTTCTTTGGGCGCGAATTCTGTGCCATGTCATGATTACGCCGCCAGCTGGCCTAGGGAACCGGCGAAATTTCGCCTTTTGGCGCGCGGATTTCCTGGTTCATTAAATGAACTGCTCCACGTGTCGACTGCTGACTCGTGGCGGGGTTGCGACGCATGATCTTCTCCGTTCAGAAACGATTTTGTTACACGCGTCAAGCGGCGACTCGCTGCAGCGTCTACCGGGCCACACGCCGCGTATCTTCGCGAATCCCTGTGCCTATAAAAGGCAACAGTTGGAGGGATGCATCTTCTTCTCCGAACGCGCTTACTCAGAGATTTAAGAGAGTTCTTCTTCTCCATTACTGCTCATCTTCTTCATTGACCTCTGATCACCAATGGCACCCAAGGCCAAGCCGACCGCGTCGTCCTCTAAGGCGACCATTGCCGAGGCCCAGAGGGCAGCTCCTCCTCTGCACAGGACGTCGTTCTCCCAGGTCTCCAAGGTAAAGGCCTTTTAGGCGGAAGTTTCGCCATTAAAGGAAGTTCAAAGAACTTTAAAGAACCCTTAACACGCGAATTTTAAATCGTGTTTGATTCCCAGACGCAGTCGTTGGGTTGATAACCGAGGCGCGGGTTTGGACCCTCGCGCCCTTGAGTCCTGCGCTTCAGATTCTTCACTTAGAATATTTTCTATTTGTGAAGGGTTCAGAGGCGGACTTAGTTTACAGAACGCGGATTTGATCCTTGCGTTCTGTTTCATCAGCTGCTGATTTTGATGAATCTGGCACCCGAGTCCAAGCACTTTGACATCTGGGGATGTGAAAGGAAGGGAGTTACCCTCCTTAACTTCTGGCGATTATGGTGGTGGAAGGGTTAAGGTGGATAACTCCCTTCTTTTCGCACCCCAGAAGTAACATCAAGGAGAATGTTGTGGAGACGCCGATCCCATAGGTCTGGACGCGGATTTGATAATTCCTGCGTCCAGTGCCTCTTCTGCGTGGATGCGCAGGTCTGGACGCGGATTTGATAATTCCTGCGTCCAGTGTCTCTTCTGCGTGGATGCGCAGGTCTGGACGCGAATTTGATAATTCCTGCGTCCAGTGTCTCTTCTGCGTGCGGATTATGAACACTTAGCATTTTTTCTTATGCTTTTGATAGAGTATCTAACTAAGTGTCCTTTTCTTTTTGCAGCGCCATGCCCTGCCGCTTCACTCGCCAAGAAGTGTCACTTTGGTCATGTAGGTGGTGCTGACCGGGATTTGACTTTTGTATTACAAAGGACTGTTCCTGTGACTGCTGACAAGTCACCGGATCGCAGAGAGAGGCTCTCAAATGTTGACATGAGAACTCTTCGGGTGTTTATGACTGATGCAGCATTCGCAACAGATGCTGGCATCAAGCTGGAGAAGCCTGCCTTCTTCTTCGGAGATCGTATCCACGAGGGCGGCCATAGCGTGTATGACGGAACTTACAAATGGCTCCGTCAAATAAAGGGTGGAAGATTCTTTCTTCCGGCCATGGAGAGGATGTTCCCGCTGTCCTACTTCCAGCATATGTCCGTCCCTCGGAAGATGGAATGGGACCTTGCTCGATATGTTCCCGAGATCACTCTCGGTGATTTGGGCTCCCACAAAGTATACCGTCATGATAGCCATGACAGGTCAGTTATCGGCCTTTTCCCTGGGTCGCGCAGGACTGAGGTTCCAGCTGGGGAGATACCACAACTTGGCACTACCTTCCTCAACGCCTTCATGGAGGCGGAGGGTGACTACCCGGTTGGGTTCCGTGCGCCGGGGTGGGTCCGTTCCACGGAGAACTATTGGTGGGGCAGGATGGTCGGCTTTGTCCTTACCGAGCTCGGGGGTCTACTAAAGCGCATGGGACTGTACTCGGCAGTCAGGGCCGTGCAGTGGGGGATCCCTCAAAGCTCTCAGAACTTCTTCGGGATTCTAGAGCGTTATAATCCTTCGACAGGGACGTTCTTCACTCCGGTCGGGGAGATGGGCCTTGCTCTGCACGACCTACTGGGAGCTTCGCTATGTGAAGGAGGAGTTTCCCCTCATATATGAGACCTACTGGGAAGTGCTATGTCACTTCCACATTTGCGGCCAGATAACCAAATGGCGGTCACAGGGAGTCAAGCAACTGTCTTGGGCCAGCTACTTGTTCAATAATGTCAACACCAAAGACCATCGGATAACCCGATTGGATCCCAGCTCTGACAGGGAGATTGAAGACAGGATCGACCAGGCTCTGACAATTTCTACACCACGGAGTCGAATGAGGACGGTTTTGACCCTGACTTGGTTTTTGAGAGCTTTCACCATCAAGCCCGGACCCCTATCTCCGATCGGGCGCTGTTGGCGGGCTTTCTGATGCTGTGGCTGAAGCGCTGTGTGGTGCCCACGCTGCCGCATGAAGTCATTGTTGCTGACGTGGTGTACCCGGCGGTGCTCCTGGCTCATGGGAACCCCATAGCCCTTCTCCCGGCCGTGGCGGCTGGTATTCAGAGCGGGCTGCGGGCGCTCACTAAGAGTTTCTGCGAGCACCAAAAACTGCAGACTCCGAGGGAAAGCCGTATGTTGACTCAGAGGGGAGTCCGACGGTGAAGCGTCCCAACCCTCGTGTCGAGCTGCCTTACACGTACCTTATTGCTTGGTACGTGATGCATTGCCCTTCTTTGATGACGGCAGCGCGTTGGAGGGAGGGTTCTGTCCCTTTGTACAGCGGTTGGAGGGTTCAAAATGGCGTGATCCTTATATGTATTACGTCCGGAAGTGCCTTTCAGACCCTGCAAACTACCAGCTCAATCGCTGCCTCCTCCAGATCCCTGATGCATCTTTCGGGGATCTACTTGTTGAATCTGTTGGCCCAGATGACTTCACGAGGTTATCCGCGGGGGCCTTCTGGTGGTTGCTAAATATCCGGCCCGGATATGTGCTTTTCCGGCAAGGGACGTCATGTACCATTGAGCCGTACATGCCGAGTCGCTTCGCTCGACAGTTCGGCTATGATCAGCTCTATGTCGGGAACCCCAATGCTAGACTCGCCTTCGAAGGGAACCTGTTCGAGGGTGCTCGGGCCTGGTACTATAGTGTGGCTGGAGGGACGGGAGTATCTTTTCCGTCTACCTCTCGAGGGGCCCAAGTGCCGTACGAGTTTCAGTTTCTGTACTTGGTACTCCCAAGCCATCCAAACGCCAGACTTTTTTCCGGCGTCTTCATGCATTGAGAGCATCAATGCAAGTCTCGAGGCCAGGACTGATTCTAGTAAACCGACGAAACTCGTAGAACAGTACCTGAAGGCCCAAAAGGAGGTCGGGCGAAGATCGAGGAGGGAGCCCCCAGCAGTGAGGGCGAAGCCGCGACCGGCAAGGGCAGAGCCACCAGCGACAAGGGCGGAGCCACCAGCCACGAGGGAGGAGCCGCGGGCAAGGAGGTCTAAGCAGTTGGCGAGCAAGCATCGTCGACGCTCTGCTTCTATTGCTGAGCCTGCCCCAAAGAAGGCTCGGAGGGACTTAACGGCTGAAGTCTCTCAATCCGGAGACATCTCTGCTGGAGTTGAGGCTCCTCCTGAAGACGTCCCTGTTAGAGTTGAGGAACCGTCGGAAGATGAAGATTTCCCCACCCTAGTCCGTGCCCCTAGGTCACACCGCAAGACCGTGGAGGAGGGGAGCTTGTTGACGAACTCACCGCTGGTGATGATGATGAGCGGCTTGAGGTCGACATAATGGGTGAAGAGGATGTTGAGATTCCAGGACTCTCAGCTCAGCCCGAGCTTCCTTCTGCTCATGAAGGGAGAGGTGAGGCACGGCAGCCGGGGTCTCCTAGCGTCTTCATTTCTAGTCCTAGGGCAGTTGATCCTAGTCCTACCACTGGGGTGATCGGAGGCAAGGCTCCTATTGCGGAGCTTCCTCGCGTTGCGCTGTCGTCTTCTTCGTTATCGGGGGAAAGCGCCTTTGAAGACGAGGTCGACTATGGCGATGAATCCGCTCTTCCTGATCAGAGCAAATTCTTCCACATCTCGGAGGCGGAAATATATGGGGGCGAGCCATCGACTGCACCATCGCTGGCGATTATCCCTGCTGAAGGTACTCTTTCCATCTTCCGTCCTAATTTCTCTTTACATATTGAAGAGGATATTCTAACATTCTTCTCTTATGTTGCAGGGTCGGCCGAAGATGCTGAGGCTACAACCTCCTCGCATATTGGGGAGATGGTGATAGAGTTGACCCGGCCCAAGGGATTGAGGTCTCGGCTGCTGAGATACCCTCAAAGGGGGCAGCTGTTGAAACTGGGGAGCCTTCCACTCTGCCAGAAGAGGAAGCAACCACTGAGGCTGAGGAGGCTCTCACTCTGCCAGGCGAGGAGGTTACTGCTGAAGCCAGGAGAATTCTACCCCGCAGGATTCGACACCTCTGGACCTCCAACTTGGTAAGGCAGCTCTGACGTTTTAAATGTTTCGCTTTTCCATCATTGTGGCTGACGCTGCGATAACTTGCAGAGAGGACTGAGGGGGCTCAGGTGGAGAGTCCGATAGTTGGTACCCTTCCAGAAGGCCATACAGCTCAAGTCTCGGTGGAGGTTTCTGAGGAGGTCGTGCTTACTACTCCCTCATTGGTCGTGGAGGCTCCTGTAGAGGTAGTACCTCCGGAAGCGTCAGCGGCCGGTCTAGCTCTTGCCGTCTCGACGGCTAGCACGACTCTTGTGCGAGAAGATCCGCCTTATATCCCCTATCCTGTGACAGAAAAGGGGTCGGGAAGCTTCCTAGGTGGTGAAGACATGGGGGAACTGGCACGTCAGATGGTGCAGCAATTCTTCGCTTCGATGGGATCATGTATTGATCTCATCTTACGTGGAAACAGCTCGTTCCAATTTGCCCAGACGCTTCTTAAAAATCTGGCCGTGAACGTCGAATTAACCGGAGGCCCTTCACTTACCAAGGCGTGTCTGCGGGTGGTAGAGCAACTGGGAGACTACCTGCAGGAGCTGGAGTCTTTGGAAGATGCTGGCTCTTTTAGTGAGGCCCAGGCCACCCTGACTAGGCTCCTAGCTGCTCAAGAACGAGAGCGACAGGAAGCAGAGGCACAAATCGCTGCAGAGATCCGCAACCTCGAATATTCCCAGGCTGAATGTCAGAAACTAGCTGGCGATTCAAGGGAATCCGAGCTTGTCATGCAGAGCACAGAGAAAGTCATCATCAGGGCTCGGGACACCATTGCCAAGGCAGAAGTTGTGCTTGCGCTCAATGAGGAAAAGCTTGCTACCATCAAAAAGCAGCTAGAGGAGCAACAAGCTGCTAAGGCGCGAGCTGAAGAGAGTCTGTCTCTACATTCTTCCAGGGTGGAATCTCTGCGAACGCAGCTGGCCGCAAGAAATTTCTTATCCGAAGAGGAGCTGCGGGACCGGGCTATTATGGAAGCTGAAAGGACGCGCCAACACGAGATTCACCGCCTTAGGAACAAATCCGTACCTTGGCGAACCAGGACATTTAGCCTTCTTTTCTTTTCCCCCTTTTTTGTAAAGAAGAGGACACTCTGTTTAGAGTGTTTGTATCCACTTTTACTGTTTATAATAAAAGTTTGAAAAATTTTGCTCCATCTTCTTTGCTCAGCTGTAGGCGAATCCAACTCCTTGGTAACTGGCTGTGAATATTAAACTTAGGTAAGACTAAGTTCTGTTAATGAAACGCGGCCTTGACTCTGAGTCTTCTTAATGAGACGCGACATTGATCCATAAAGTGAGACGCGGCCGTCAGTCCACAGGAACTTAGATTTACTAAGTCCTTTTGATGAGACGCAGCGTCAATCTCAGATTGATACGCGGTCTTCTTGATGAGACGTAGCATTGATCCATAAAGTGAGACGCGGCGTCAGTCCATGGAGTGAGACGCAGCGTCAATCACAGAGTGAAACGCGGCTCTGAATAACGCGAATCTGTCTTGCTAAGAAAGACGCGGATCGAGCAGACACGGGATACGCAGCCTCGAGCGACTTTCCCATCTGCGTTCAATGCAGCATGACTTAAAAGATTTTTAGGAGATCTTTGAACGTCAAGTCTTCACTGTCGATTGGGGTTCCGGGTCATCCGTTGCTTCCCAAGGCAGTTATCCACGCGTCGGCCTCTCATTGGATTCAGGCGTTAATGCTCTTGCATGCAGAACCGACGCTGGCGGTTGAAAAACCGGCGCACTTCGACGGTTTCCAAAGCAGCGTTCCACGCGTCCGTTTTGATTGGGCTTTGACAGTTGTGCGCGACGGTTCCGATTGATGCCCCATTAATGACAGTTATTAGGGACTGCCTATAAATAGAGTGCACCCTCTCCCTCTTCAACAATCCAACTTAGACTGTTTTCATTTGTTTTGCTCCGAGAGAAGTCTCGCCTTGAGTTATCTTTCAGAGAACCGTCTTCATGGGTGAAGGTGACCCCGTGGATGAAGATGACCCAGAGCTCTCATGCCTCTGTTTGGTCTCTTCAGAAGGAATCCTCTCTCATGTCATCTTGCGCACCCGCGTTTGGATGCAGAGAGGCCAACTCTGGACAGAGGTTTCTGCTGGTATGTCACCCCGATGATGTCCATAGCCTGTATTTTGGCATAGGCATCTGAATGAAATTCTGGTACATTCCTATTCTGGAATTTGTGCTGGTGACTTGAACTTTTCTGAACGCGGGCTCTTGACGCTGGCTTTGCTCATGGCTATTGTCTTGGCGCGTTTCAGACCTGAATCTTGCAACTCCTGTTCACCCAGCAGAGAGATGGCAATTTTCGGCGTTTGAAGTTTTTCGCGTCTAGTACATTAGACGCGGGTGCAAACTGAGGCCGCGTTTGAATCCTGTGCGTGGCACAGTTTTGACTCGCGTCTGTTTCTGCCGACGCGGTGGTTTGACCGTGCGGGTTGTTCCCGCGTCTGAAGTCTTCAATGACTGCCGCGTCTGTCACTTAGTTTTCTTTGTTAAAGTATACTAAGTTTCAGATTTCTAACTCTCTTGTTTATTCTTTGCAGGTAGGCTTGATCGTTTTTCAGGTTCGCTGGGCCCCGGAAAGAATATATCGGCTGGCGAACTTGCTCAATGTTCGTTTGTAAGAGAGTAAATTATGGTCCTCGTCGTTTATAAGAGAGTAAATTATATCTCTGACGAGGACCCAAATCTCGCCAAGGTCTCTTCAGATCTCCTGCACCACTCTTGCCTGATGGCAAGAGATGGTCAGGGTATGCATGACGGCGATGAGGTTCCGGCGGTTGTGGTGGCGGAGAGGATCCTCTTCCTCTCCCATCCCAGAAGTGACATCAAGGACAGTCCATGTCCTTTGGATGGCCTGCGGGGGAAAGATCAACTCTTGAACGAAGGGTTGCAGGCTCTTCTGTTGCCACCGGACCTCAAGAACACCATTGCTCCTGGCTTAGTCAGCTAGGGCGCTTTCGAAGTTGGCGTCGTGCATCAAAGTGCAATCGGTTCCAACAGTCGCCACAATTTGGCACTTCTCCAGACATCATGCACTTAGGATCAGATGCGGCTTCAAGGAGTGAGTACGGCCTCAGAGAGAGAGGGACTTCTTTGTACTCCTTAATTGTAACACTCAATCTTATTGTATAAGAGAGCGTTTTGTATCACTTTCATGTGTTTGGATATGAATAAAAGTGACACTTTTCTTTTTGCCTCTTTCTATTGTCTTGAATGTTTTGTTTTAGAAGCAAAAGAATGATTTTGGTGGACCCGCCACTTTATAAAAGAAAGTGACAGGGGGAATGCGTACTCCCAGAGAAGGTGAACTTTTGTCAAGTGTCTGGGATTGACTTGATTCAAGGTCAGCTGGGGAATTTGATAAAACATTGTCAGCGGTGTAATGTTAACCTAACAATGTCTTTAGGTGGACCTGTTATTCTGTTGAAGAGAATAACAAGTGAAACTAGACCCGCGAGGAATCTAGTAAAGCTTTTACCGTTAGAGGTGTGATATTAACTTAACGGGTTGAGATAGTCTTGTCAGAAGTGTGGTGTTAACTCGACAAGGATGTGAGTCAGAGGTGTGATATTAACTTAACTCAGAATGTCACTGTCATAGGTGTAATGTTTAACTTAACAGTGAGGTAATGCTAGAGGTGTGATGTTGAACTTAGCATTGGTCATCTCGACTTAGACGAGGAAGTCGAGGAACGGTCATGGCCATAGGTGTATTGTTGAACTTAGCGATGACTCGGATGCTAGAGGTGTAGTGTTAACTTGGCATCATGCATTTCAGCTTCGATATGGAAGTCTGAAGAAAGGTGACTATCAGAGGTGTGATATTAACTTGACAGGCACTCGATGTACTGCTTAGAGGTGTAATGTTAACTTAAACAGTAGTTTGTCAGAGGTGTAATGTTAACTTGACAAGAATTGGCTCGTGATAAGAGCAATTTGAGGACCTGTCATTCTATTGATGAGAATTGACAAGTGGAATTTGAAATGCCAGAGGTATAGTGTTAACTTGGCAAATTTGAGATTTTGTTACTCTATGCAGAGTTAACAAGCCAAGTTTATACTCAACAAAGAGTATTCATTACCAGAGGTATAGTGTTAACGTAGTAATGATTGCATTTTGTGGTCCTACCATTCTATGGACGAGAATTGGTAAGGGATTTTGGAGGAAAGAGTGGACTCGAGTCCACTTAGGATTTTTAGCAAACCCTCAGCTATCAACGGATTTGACATGCCTTTACCAACTACCGTTTGAGTTGGGCTAGCCATGCTATTCCCCTCAGCATGATGAGTTGTCGAGAATTTATGTTGGGCTTAAAGGCCAACATTTTCCTCTATCCTTAGCCGTCGAGGGCGTCGGATCAAATGGGAACGTGTCCCTTAGGATTTTTAGCAAATCCTTAGCTGTCAACGGGTTTGACATGCCTTTACCAACTACCGTTTGAGCTGGGCTAGTCATGCTATTCCCCTCAGCATGATGAGTTGTCGAGGATTTATGTCGGGCTTAAAGGCCAACATTTTCCTCTATCCTTAGCCGTCGGAGGCGCCGGATGTTTGATCAGAGGTGTACTTTTAACTTGATCAGAGGAAGAGTACTATTAAGGGTAGTATTTCTTCAAGAATTTGCCATTGATCGGCATCATGAGTGTATCGCCATTTGAAGTTATGAGGCGATATGACCCATTTGAGTAGACGACTCTATCACAAATGGTCCTTCCCATTTGGGTTGAAATTTTCCTTTTGTCTTGTGCGTCATCACCATGGGTCTTCTGACGGCTAAGACAAGGATCGCCTTTCTTGAAAGTTCGCACTTTAACTTTCTTGTTGAAGGCTCTGGTGATTCGAGCCTGGTAGAGCTCGATTTGCTGTTGGGCTTGCAGACGCTTGTCGTCTAAGGCCTCCAGTTCCTGGAGTCGCTGTCGATGCTTCTCCTCGGTCGTCATCTCCGCTGTCAAGGCGACGCGTAGAGATGGAATTTGGATCTCCAGGGGAAGCACGGCTTCACATCCGTATACCAAGGAAAACGGCGTGGCCTTAGTCGGGGTTCGCACAGTTGTGCGATAAGCCCATAAGCATTCACCCAACTTGTCGTCCCAATCTCGTTGACTTTTCGAGACGAACTTTTTAAGAAGCTTGCCAATAGTCTTATTGAAGGCTTCTGCAAGACCGTTAGCAGCAGGATAGTATGCCGTTGAGGACACACTCTGGATTCTGAACTTCGCGCAGAATCTCTGGAAAGCCTGGCTGATGAACTGGGGTCCATTGTCATGGATGATACGCCGAGGCACACCGAAGCGGTAAATAACGTGATGTTTTACGAACTTGATCACGTTAGAAGATTTTACCTCTTTCAAAGGGATAGCTTCGGCCCACTTTGAGAAGTAATCGGTTATCGCTAGAATGAACCGATGTCCTTTCGATGATGGTGGGCTGATAGGGCCAACCACGTCCATCCCCCACATTTCAAACGGCCAAGTAGAGGTCGTAGAGTGGAGGTACCCTGGTGCTTGATGGATGAAATCGCCGTGTATTTGGCAGGCGTGACATCTCTTAGCATAAGCGACAGCATCGGCGATCATCTTGGGCCAATAGTAACCCAACCTTTGGAGTCGATGTGCCAATTTCGGGCCAGGTTGATGAGCTCCGCACGTACCATCGTGGGCTTCTTTCAATACTCCTTGGGCTTCTTTTGATGAGAGGCATCGGAGCAGGATCCCGTCATGCGAACGACGATACAATGTTCGCGAAATCGCATTATAGTAGAATTTGGGGGCTTTCCTTCGAATGGCAGCCGCTTCCTTGGTGTCCTCAGGCAGGATGCCGTACAAGACATAGTCGATGTAGGGGAATCGCCAGTCTTTAAGCTCTAGACCGGTTGACACTTCAAGTGTTTCCTTGTCGTGATGGTCTCCCGTTGGCCCTGGGCAGTCTCCGAGTGAAATTTTTAGACAGTACAGGTCGTGGCTGTAGACGAATATTTTCTCCATTGCTCCAGCTGGAAGAGCTAGGGAGGCTGCAAGGGATGTGAGTGCATCGGCGTGCGCATTTTGCCTGCGCGGTACATGGTCGATGTAGAAGTTAGCAAACCCTCGGCCATGCGGATAGTTGCGTTGTAATAGGGTACTAAGTCTTCATGTCTGACTTCGTACTCCCGCGAATTTGGCTGATGATGAGTTTAGAGTCACCGTATGCTCGAGATTTTTAACGCCAATCTCATCGGCGAGCTGCATCCCGATCAATAGAGCATTGTACTCCGCCACATTGTTGGAATAAGGCTCCGTTAGCGAGACAGCTCGGGGGATCACATAATTTTGTGGGAGACAAGTACTACTCCTACCCCCGCCACTACGTGTCCCTTTGGGCTTGTCCTTGATGCACCGTCGAAGAAAAGTTGCCATACTTGACTTTCGAACAACGTCTGAGTCAGGCAGACTTCGGCGGCCTCGTCTGGGAGATCCTCATAGAGTTTGGCTGCCCTCGGATCTGGGTGTTCAGCTAAGAAGTCCGCCACCGCTTGTCCCTTAATAGCCTTTTGTGGCAGAAAATGCATCTCATATTGTGATAGCAATATGGCCCATTTTGCCAGCCGGCCATTTAGTGAAGAAGGCTTTGTCATAAGTAACCTCAGAGGGTTGACTTTTGATATGACATTTATAGTCTGGCCTACCAGATAGTGTCGCATTTTCTGAATGGCGAACACTAGTGCCAAACATTCCTTCTCGATCGGGTTGTACCGATGTTCGGCTCCGATCATTGTTCTACTCAGATAGTAGATTGCCTGTTCTCGTCCTTGTTCATCATTCTGAGCTAGTAGAGCTCCCAGGGAATGATCCATTGCTCGTACGTACACCAGGAAAGGCTTTCCGGACACCGGAGCTGCAAGAACTGGTGGTTGGGTGAGGTAGTGTTTGATCTCCTCAAATGCTTTTTGACAAGCGTCGTCCCAAATGAATGAAACACCCTTTTTCATCAGCTTGGCGAAGGGTTGGCATCTCCCGGAAAGGTTTGATATGAACCTGCGGATGTACGCCAATCGTCCTTGTAATCCCCTGAGCTCCTTGAGGCTTCTGGGGGGTTGCATCTTTTGGATAGCGCGGACTTTCTCTGGATCCAAATGGATTCCTGTGGAAGTCACAACAAATCCTAGGAATTTGCTACTGGCTACCCCCAGGAAGGATTTGGTGGGGTTCATCTTCAATTGATGAGCCCGCATGATGTCGAAGACCACCTTCAGGTCTGCTATGTGATCACCTTTAGTGCGACTCTTCACCGCGATGTCATCGACATAGCATTCCACCGTTTTCCACATTTGCTGATGGAAAATGACGTTCATGGCCCTTTGGTATGTTTCCCCTGCATTTTTCAGTCCGAAGGGCATGACGGTGTAGCAATATACCCCTAGAGGAGTCCTGAAGGAGGTATGCTTTTCGTCATCGGGATACATCTTGATTTGATTATATCCTGAGAACCCGTCCATAAAGGACATTCGCTCGAATCCATAAGTATTGTCAATCATGACATCTGTGATTGGCAATGGGAATTCGTCTTTGGGGCAGGCCTCGTTTAGATCACGGAAGTCGATGCAGATCCGGATCTTCCCATTCTTCTTGGCGACGGGGACGATGTTGGCTACCCAGTCGGGATGTTGTTCTTCCCGGATGAAGCCAGAATCGATGAGCTTTCTAACTTCTGATTGAATTGCTTCCATTATTTCGGGACGGAACCGTCGCTGCTGTTGTTTGACAGGTTTTACGTCCGAATTGATGTTGAGGCGGTGCATGGCCACTTGTGGATCAAGCCCTGGCATGTCCTCATAGTTCCAGGCGAAGACATCTATATACTCTTGTACAAGAGATATTAGATCCTTCTTCTCTGGAGGCGACAGGCCGTCACTTATGAAGATGGGCTTGGGGTTGGTCTCATCTCCTAGGTGATCTGAACAACCTTGTCATCTGTGGGTGGCTCACGCTGTTCAAAGCGGATATCCCAAAGAGCATTCAAATGTTTGATCCAAGGATCTGTATTAGGTTGGATCATTTCTTCATCTTCATCTTCCAGATGGCCTGTTGAAACCATGTTTACTGAAAGCCCTTTGAAGATGTTGCCGACACTGACATCTGACTCCCACGATGACGTGTCTGAAGAGCAATCGTGACTTGACGACTCTCGAGAATCAGAGGCTGATGGGACTGGAGTTGATACATAGCCCAACCCCCTGCGCGTCCGATGATAATAATCGGGGGCCTTCCCTTTTGGCACAAAGGATCGAAGTAGCGTCCTCCTTCCTTTGCCGAAGTTCAACCCGGGCTTGTTGGTTAGATCGTACCCTATTTGCTTCATCATTCTGAGTGCTTTCGATTCATAATGGTCGAGCTGAGGGGATTCCTCCTCGCTTTCCGATTCTTCGCGGGGCATCGGTTCAGACGAGATTCGCCCGAAAAGTATTGGTCTTTGGCCTTTTCGTCTTGCCGGAACTAAGAATATAGATTCCTGCGCATCGCCATTATCTTGGTATGTCCCGAAAGATGATTTTACTGGTACATGCAATGATGTCAAAGCATCTATTGCCGACCAGATGTCATCGTCTACGTCGGTAGTAGTATCCGACGGTATTGAATCGGATGCACACGCAGAAAAATATTCAAAGTCTAGATTCTCATTAATATACCAACCGCCTGCATCGTCGGTGGTATTATCAACATCGAGCTTATTAGTGCTCTTTACAAGTGGTTCTAACTCCCACAGGCACTTTTCTTGCTCGGGCTCAGTGTCAGCCTCATTACCAGAGTCTGGCGCCTCCAGTTGCGGGGTTTCATCCACTGGATCCTGATATAAAAGGGAATCCGTGAAATAATTCTCGACCCCCTTGAACGGATATCTTTCGGCAACCAACGTTTGCACCTTCCCACTCGCGTCAATGTATTTCATGACTTGGTGAAGAGTGGAGGGAACGATGGAGTTGCGGTGGATCCATGGTCGTCCCAGCAGCAGATTGTAGGAAGTGTCGGCATCGATGACGTAGCATGTCACCTCCGACTTGAGGCTCCCAATCTGGCACTTGAGCTTGATCTTCCCCATCGGACGGGTGCCGTTGGCATTGAACCCGTAGATGGTCGTCTGTGTAGGGCTCAGACGGTGGGTAGGGATGCCGAGGTGTTGCATGACTCGGCGGGGTATAATGCTCAATGCGGACCCTGGATCTACCTGAATGCGGTTCACCTCAGATGATCCGATGTAACCTGTGAAGTACAGGGGTCGATCATGCTTCCCTTTCACCTGCATATCATCTGCCGTAAAGGTGATGCAGGGGGCATTCTGGGAAGCGTGGAGGCAATCCTCTACATCTTCCCCCTTCGGCACCTGGGTCATGAAGACCTCAGCATTTGCCAGAGCTTCTTGCAGAGTTTCCCTGGTCGACTTTGATAGTCTAAGAAGTTCGTACAAGGTAATGCGTGCCGGAATGTTGGCCAGCTGAGCCAGGACATCAAAGCGGTAAGGTGCCGAAGACCCTTCCGCGATGCCTTTTTGAAGGGCTCGAGAGAATCGAGTCTCCTTCTGCTTCTCCACAGGTGGCTTCGTGGAGGGCCTAGTTGGCTCTGCAGCCGGTTGCGGAGGGTTTACCGCCACTTCGCCGTACTGCTTCAAGTAGGGTTGACCCGAACGAGTTCCCGTCGTTGGTTGGTTGGGCTCTGCGGCCAAGACTATCGTTTCCTCCTCTGAGTCGGTCAGTGAGGGAACATCATCCTCTGCTTCTCGGGAGGAGGCACATACACATGGCAGGACGAAGCTTTTGCCTTGCCTTTGGACTTCCTGTTGGTCACAGTAGTCCACTGTTGTTCATCGACGAGGTCAGGGTAGACCCACATGGTTTCCCCCTGAGGTGTAGGGACGGCTACCAAGCCCTTCTCCTGCTGCTGGTGAGGGTCTGTGTTGACCACTCTTAATTCTCCCCTTGGAATAGGAGTTACCCCCGCAGGCGCTGGAGGTTGTCTCCCGAACTGGAGAACCGACGTCACATTGGCCGTCACCTTCTTCTGCTCTGGTCGGAGTTTTAACACCTCCGCGTCAATCAGAGCCTGAAGAATGTCCTTGAAGACGTAGCAGCTTTTGGTAGGATGTCCCAACATCCTGTGGTACATGCAGTAGTTGGGATTGTCGGTCTTGCCGACTTCTTCCGGGCGCCTAATTTCAGGGAGCTTCAGTCGATTGCTCTTGTTAAGTAGCTTGAAGAGCGAATCGACGTGTTCCTCCTTGAAGGAATACTGCTTGTTGGGGCGTGGCTGGCTTGAAGAGCCACTTGCCCTGCCTGTTTGAGGTTTGGTGGGAGATTTGGTCTCCGTCGCCAAATTATCCTTCCGCTTCGTCTGGAGGGAGGTGTCTGGTGCCGGTGCACGCCTTGTCGACCTTTCCGGCCGCAGCTTGCCTTCCTCTGCTTGACACGGGCAACAATCTCCTCAGCCTGTTCACCTTGTTGGACTAACTGCTTCCAGGTGCGGCTTTCAGCAACTCCTATTTGAGCAAGGAGTGAGGTTTGGAGATTGTGGCGGCATGTTTCCACCAGGGTGGCCTGGGTCATACCGCTTGGGCACCGGAGTGCCGTGTTCCGAAATCTTTCCACGAAAGATTTGACGGACACCCCTCTCCGCTGTTTGGTAGCTAAAAGGGTGGGCATTGTTACTTCCGAATCATCTTCGAAGAAGCGTGTCAGAAACAGCTTCTCCAAGTCGCTCCAGTTCTTGATTGAACCTTCTGGGAGCTTCATGAACCATTCAAAGGCCAACCCTTTCAGGGTGCCTATGAACAGTCGCGCCAGTATAGCGTCGTTATCTACTACATTCCAGGTCTGGGATTTGAAGTAGTAGATGTGTTGGTTGGGTGACCCCTTCCCGTCGAATGCTTGGAGGGTTGGAGCCTTGAACTTAGGAGGGTATGGAACTAAGTCCCACTCAGCCGGATAGGGCCGGACCACTCCAGCTTCTTGGAGGTCCTTGCGATTGGCAAGGGCCTCGAGGCGTCGTTCCAATTGACTCATCCCTTAGCATGAGTCTTCTGGTCTTGGTCGCTTCTTGCCTGCGACGAGGGCTTGGACACATCCGAGGTAGATCGTCGTGTCTCGTTGGAAGGTTCGGAGGGTGGGCTTCCTCCCTTTATCCCTTTCCCCTTCGGCCGTCTAGGAGGAGATCTCGCTCTTTCTTCAAGCAATTTCTCAAGCATATGCTTGAGGGAGTCAATGGATCTCTGTTGAGAGGCGATTATATCCATCTGGCGCTTCTGCGTCTGCTCTAAACGCCTGGCCGTCTCCTCAGGAGTGTCTGCCATGTAGGCGGAAGCCTCCTTCTCGACGGAAGAGTTTGAAGCCTGCGACTCCACTACAGCGGAGTGAGAATCACCCATTCTAATACCGCGGGCTAAAGTATTATAGTCAATTGGGGGAATGGCCCCCGTCCGGGTGCGAGTGTGTTGATACACCCTTCCGGCTCAGAGTCAGATTCCTCTGAGTTGACCATTGGTTGTTTTCCCTTGCTTCTGCTAGTCATGTTTGCAGTAAGCTCCGGGTATTCAACATCCGAAAAGGTTCTCCTTCTGTGGGAGCGTCTTCTTTTGGCTGACGGGGAATCAGGGTCAGCTGTCTGATTAAGGACTGCTGGTGCATGCCTGATCCATAATGGCATCCAGAGAGCATATGGATGAGCTGTTGACAGCAGCATGACGAAGTGGCTTGATTGGCACTTCTTTTCCTTGTCAAATAATCCCTCAAATCCGTGGGAGGGGGATTAAAGAGACTGGTCTCGCAACGTCGAAGACGGGAGACAGTCATGTGCTGTTCAGCCTGGACGCAGACTTCAGGACGCGGCTCTCATGACGCGGCTGTATGACGCGCACGCGAGTCTCGCGTTGCTGCCTGATGCGTTTGGGCAGAGTTGCTTGAGAGAGAGCGGGCTGCTGGGCCCCACGCCTACGAGTGCGTACTTCCTGCGTTTGAAAAGACGCGGAGGTTTCACCCTGGCGTTTGATGAGTTGGCCCTCAGAGGACTCAACTTGAGGAGTCTCGCGTTTGGGTCGCCAAACGCGGATCTCACGCACTGGACGAGGTGCGGGCAAGGCATCAGATTGTACGCCGCGTCCACCCCCAGTCAGACAACCAATGGTTCCGACTTGGAGTTGACGCGCGCGTCTCCTCTGTCGACGCTCAGCATTCCGGTTGCGTCGTGGAGGAGGGGAGAAACCAACAACCTCCTGGTTTACAGAACCAAGAGTGTTCACCACGCGGGTCTCCTGGGAGACGTTGACGCGGGTATTCTGCGCGACGCAGTTGATCGCAGCAGCAGTGGTGCCTGGAACCACGCGGGCCTTCTGGGAGGCGTTGGCGCGTGTGTTCTGTGCAACGTTGTTGATCGCAACAGCAGTGCCTGAGGTCACGCGGGCCTTCTGGGAGGCGTTGGCGCGTGAACTTGTCTTGGCACAGTGAGCATCGGCACCCGGCAGAGCCTCAGATTGGGCTTGGGTAGCTTTTCAGTTGAGACCCTGCGGCAGACGCGGGTCTTTGGGCTCTTGGAGCCAGAAGAGAGGAACTCTTCATACTTCGCCTGGTCGAACTCGACAACGAGCGTTTCGACCATCTTCCCCTTACGGAGAACATCATCCTGCGCCACGATCTGTTCGTCAGTGACGAAAGTAGTCCCCAGCGAGTCGCCATCTCTTGTATGACACGGAAAGGTGGCTGGCGTAACGTTTCCTTGAATCAGATGAAAAATTACAGCCGGCTTAATCTTCCGGTTACAAGGGAGGGAGAATATTGAATCTTGAATTCCCCCTTTGTTTAGTGCTGGGTTCTTCGGTGGCGGTGGAGAGTGAATCTTGTTCTCCGTTGACCAGATGACCGTTCTGGACCGTCGAGGGATCTTCTCCTTGGCAGGTAGAGGGAGTAACTCAGCTCCGTCTACCAAAACTCTAGAAGAGGAGGTAGGCGAAGAGCGGCTAGTACTCAGTAAGCTCGCTGAAGGGTCTTCTCTCTCTCTGTCGATGATCTCTCCTTTTTTTTTTTCGAAATCTCTCCCTTGCCCGATAATCGTCCTCCTCCTTCAATAGTGACGGGACTATTTATAGGGTTTTTAGGGGGTGATCGTGCCCCCTAAAAGTGCTCCACGATGAGGGCCAACTTCCCCGCTACATGGGCGGTGGATGGCGCCATAATCGGGGTGGTTACAACCAAGGTGGGGCACCTTGTTGCTGAGACGCGGGCGTTGAGCCAACGCGCCTTGATGCTGAGACGCGGGCGTTGAGCCAACGCGCCTTGATGCGGAGACGCGGGCGTTGAGCCAACGCGCCTTGATGCTGAGACGCGGGCGTTGAGCCAACGCGCCTTGATGCTGAGACGCGGGCGTTGAGCCAACGCGCCTTGATCTTGAATCTCTGCGTTTTGGTGGCTTGTCTTTGTGATTTTAGACAGCCTACACTTGGTGAGATGACATGACCGATGAGAAAGTATCCTCTCAAGGTCCACCTTCCCAGTCAAGATCCACCTATGACAAACAATAAGCTACAACCAATTCCACGACTTATTGTCGTATCTTAGCTTATAACATTTGTCCTAAAACTGGTAGTTACAACTATTATTTTGTGTATTTGTCATTATGCCTGGACTTGAAGTTAATTGGGCTAAAATAATGTTTGACACTATTGTGAAAGAGCACACATCATTTCTTCTATATGGTACTTTTCTCACACATGTGTTTCGAAAGTTTAAACTTGATCTTGCTTCTGAAACCAGTGTTGTGAAGTCTTTGAACCATTTGATCGTTCAGTTCTTCATCGAACGAAATTACTTGACATTCCTCCTTCTCAACCACTCCTCCTCCTCCTCAAAGTTCTATCCAACATCCTCCTCGTCATCACAACCACCTCCAACCCAACCAACTCCATCTCATTTTTCTGATACATATTATAATACCCTTACTGCTGAGATCATGGAAGTCCAAAATCAAAAGCCTCCATGATGGCATCTCAGACTGCTTTTCTCAACAATCAAAGCATGCTTATGGAATATTTCTTTAATATACAAATCAAAATGGATTCCTTTGAAGCCACCTAACACGAAATACTTAGGCTCCTCAAATCCCATTTTCCTCCACCACCTCCTCCTTTAGGACCCAATCTGTAATGCAAATGGGCTTTGGAGTATTTGGTGTTTATGATTTGTTATGGCTTTAAGATGGAATTTTCAGTTTCTTTGTATCTTTGATGAACACTTTTATGTAATAACTGATACTTTATCTAGTATATGCAATGCAAATGGTTTGCTTTACATGGTTATGGTGTTCTTTGGCTTTTATGTGTTCCATAACACATTTGACTTCTTTGTTATATCTTTTTTGGGTAATGACAAAGGGGGAGAAAAATACTGTATCATATATGTATATCATGATGTGTTTTTATGCAGGGGAGAGCACCTGTTATATATATATCTGTTCTCTGCAGGGAAAGCTTTTGTTACATGCATATATACTTGTTTGTCATGATAAAAAGGGGGAGAATGCTGGAACTTGAATTTTGATGATAACAAATTAATCATATCTTCTACATATATACATATACATCCTCATACTTATGATGCAGGTTCCTTGACGCTCAAAAGTTAAAGATATAACTCTATCATGGAGTTTATGAAGCACAAGGTTATAGAAGGATGTTTTATTATTTATACATATTTTTTATTATTTTTTAGAAGATTGTAAAAAGCCTTGATCACACACACTAACACCATATATAGTCGACTTATACCCTCCCCTAGTCAACCAATCAGTCCTCTAGTGACTTGTTCTTACTCCTAGTCGATTAAGTCTGTCTTACAGAAAGTTTATAGTTCTCAGACTATTCAAACGCTCCAATATATAGTCGACTTATTGAAAATCCTAGTCGACTAATCCAGCTTTACAGCGACTTATCTGTTTGTGTTTATCAGTTATAGTCGACTACAACTAACTACTAGTCGACTTAGCTAGGCAAAAACACTATGTCTAGTTGACTAATCTCTTATCCTAGTTGACTAACAGAACAGTTTCTGAATGTTAGACAGTTTTGATAATCTAGTATTTTTCTTACTTTTTCTGATTCAAATTTGAATTGGATAACTACCCTAACTAACCCTTATTCTTAGCTATAAATAGGGGTATTATCTCTAGGTTCATCACCACTTTCATTCACAAGTTTTTCTGTCAAAACTTTGAATATATTCTGTTCTTCAGAAAATAATTTTCTACTTTCTCATCTTCTTTACTCCATTTTCAATTTTTCGTGAAGAAATCTGAAAGTCTCCCTATAAGAATCTTGTTGAGTTATTCACATACTGAAATCAAGGCTTATAGGATAATTTGTATTCATTCAAAGAAAGGTATTCTGGGTGATAAGAAGAGGTATACAGGTTTGGCGAAGGAATTTGTCAAGTGGTGTACTGAAGTTGATTTGGGGGCTTCAAAATCAGGATAAAAAAATCTCAAGTGGATTACTTGGAGACTGGATGTAGGTCACATGGACCGAACCAAGATAAAATCTCTTATGCTTGCGTTTGCATTTTTCTAAGATTTATTCTATATATTTTAATTTCTGCAAGTAATTTATATTTCTTGTTAGAATTTTTATAAACATTGTTCACCCCTCTAGTGTTTTTTTGCCTTATTTATAGATCCTACACCTCTATCACGTACTTTGAATCACGCGCTTCTGGACCAAGTCTCTAACTTGGAATTCTCGAGACTTCACATTCTTGTGGTGTGTGGCCCGGATTTGCTGTTAATAGGTCGTGATGCGGATTTTAGGCCTGTTGTCACCTTTCCTCTGAGTGATCTAGCATCAGGTGAAGCAAAGTGTCATTCTGGTCTTGGACCACCCCTTCCACTCGAAGTGTCGGTATGCAGATGTCGACAAGGATGATCACTTCCGTTCCATATGCCAGTGAGAATGAGGTTTCTCCGATCGGACATGTTTGATGGTCTTGTATGCCTAGAGCATTCCGGGTAGTTTCTCCACCATTTTCCTTTAGCTTTGCCCAGAATTTGCATAGGTTGTCCAAGATGGTGCAATTATTGAGGATAATAGGGCGAGGAGAATCGATGTGTGATTTTATACTTGTCACATAAACTCACCACTTGCTTGCTGATGTAGTTTGTTCCATTATTAGAGATAATGGTGTGAGGGAGCTCGAAGCAGCATACTATGTTATGCCAAGAAACTTGACAATCTCTTACCCAGTGATTTCAGATAGGGGCAATGCCTCGACCCATTTGGTGAAGTAGTCGGTGGCTACTAAAAGGAATCATAATTGGGGTTGTGCTCGGGAAAGTAGCCTGACCACATCCAATCCCCATTGCTTGAAGGGCCAAGGGCTGCGTAAGATATGGAGGTTAGTACTTGGTCTGTTTGAGACCAGACCAAACATTTGGCATTGCGGGCACCTTTTCACAAAATCCATTGCGTTGTTGAACATTTTGTGCTAGTAGTACCCTTGGTTGATGACTTTGTGGATGAGGGAGTATCCTCCCGCGTGGTTCCCACAGTCGCCATCGTGGATTTCCTGCATCACTCTCTGAGCTTCATCTGGCCCAAGGCATCTTAGATATGGGTCAGGGTGGAGTTGGAATAGGAATTCTTATATAGGGTGTCCCCAAGGAGCGTGTACATGGAGGCCAACTTGTTGGAGCTTTCGTGCCTCTGCCTTGTCATTAGGGAGTGTTCCATCCTTCAGGTAGGTGATGATGGGGTCACTCCACCCCAGTGAAGTATCGAAGCGTAGGATCTCTCTGATTGGTTGCTTGATGCTCGGATTGGCCATATTCTGACGAGGATTTCACACCTGAATTGGAACTCTGTGGCTACCTCTAGGTTGGCAAGCGAGTCAGTGAGGACCCACCTGAAGTTGCATCGGGGAATCTTGGACTTCAATTTGAGGATGAGTTATAAATACTCAGCCATCCGAGAATCTCTTGTGATGTACTCCCTAATGACTTGGTTGACTATCAGCGAGGAGTCACATCAAACTTCAAATCCCTTAACCCCGGAGTGATAGCCGCTCAAAGCCCAGCTCGGATAGCCTCATACTCGGCTTCGTTATTGGATGCAGGGAGGCTGAGGGTGATGAGGACAATCCTGATGCTTGTCCCCTTACTATTTGAAGCTCCATCCACATTTAAAATCCACCCTTCTAGTTGCCCAATATGCTCTACTGCCCCCCGGGTGAAGTCAGCAATGAATTCAGCTAAAACTTGGCCTTTGATCGTTGTCCTTGGCTCGTACCTAATTTTCAGGCCCACTTTGAAATCCTCCCGGTTGCTTCTAGTTTTCCACGACATTTCTCAAGGATGGTCAGTAAGAATTGTGAGTGAAAAGGTCTAAAAATAGTGCTTGAGCTTCCTCGAGATGATGAGATAGCAAGCACAAGCTTCTCTAGCCTTTAGCATCTGGTATGTGGACCATTCATGGAGTGGCTGGCATAATACATTGACTTTTGGGTATCCTCATCTTCTTGAACTAGGGCCCTGCTCACCGCTGACTCTGTGCTACAAGAAAACAAATAGCATCTCTCCCGAGAAAGGTTTTGATAGTAGGGCGTGAGGTCATGTACCTATTCAGTCCTTGGAAAGATATCTCACATTCCTTGTTCTAGCAGAAGCTGACTATATTTTTCTTTAAGGCTTGGAAGAATGGCATGCACTTGTTTGTAGACCGATTGATGACCGATTGAGGACTGCAAGACATCCGTTCAGTATCTGGGCCTTCACACAAGTGGGTGACTTCATGTTCAGAATTGCAGATATTTGGTCAAGGTCAGCCTCGATGCCCCATTGAGTGACCAGATATCCCAAGAACTTTTCGGAGGCCACCCTACACGTATATTTTTTGGGGTTGAGCTTCACCTTATATTGCCTAAGGAGATTGAAGACTTTGTCTAGATGTTGGAGGTAATCCGTGCATTGTACACTCTTCAGCAGCATATCATCGACGTAAACCTCCATGGAGCTCCCAGTTAGGTCTTTAAAGATTTTATTGACCATTCGCTGGAAAGTGGCCACCGCGTTCTTAGTCCAAAGGGCATCACCCTATAGAGACTCCTGACCAATAGTGAAGACGTTTTGTCTTCGTCTGGTAGGTGCACCTTGATCTGATTATCGTTGAAATAGGCATCCATGAAGTTAAGGAGCTTGTGGCCTACTGTTATCTCCACTAGTTGATTAATAGGTAGTAAAAATGCATATTTATCACTACATTTACTATCACATTTTGTAAGTTCACCTAGAGGGGGGGTGAATAGGTGATGGCTAATCTAATGGTCACTTATGAACAAATAATGCGGAATAAAACTAAGTTGACCAAATTAAACTTCTTTTAATTAAACACTTATGTATAACACAAGAGTGTTGCCGAATTTCCCTTGCGAGGCTCTGGACAAACTCCTCTAGATTCCCCTTGAATGGGTTGAGGTGCCGCGTTGGCTCTCTTGGTTGAATACAAGTGTTAGACAATCAATCCCAAGCAATTATATAACAATTAAGCACAAGGTATATCAAGCATATAAAGATAGACAATAATTGAATGCAAGATATAAAGAGACAAAGAGAGAGAGAGAGAGATAGAGTGAGCAATCGCAAACACAAAGGGTTTGTTTCGAGGTTCGAGCACACTTGCTCTACATCCCCGCCTTCGACACACGAAGGATTTCCACTATGCACGATCCAACCGGATCTCTCCTTGGTGCCGCAACACCTACAATCCCTCGGACTCCCAAGTCCCTTACACACGCAAGTCCACCGACTCGCCGAGGCCGCACCTCGCACTACAAGAGTTCACACCCGAACTCCACACCACAACGAGCACACTTGCCCGTCTCCTCAAAGAACAAGATGAAATCTTGGTGATCTAAACACTTGATCACCTACAAAAACTCTCACTACAACACCTATAGGATGAATAGAATGGATGCTCAAGTGTTTGTGTGAGAAAGCAAGGAAAGAATCTTTGGTGAAAATCTCAAGAAATCACAATAAACACTCTTATAAAATCTTCCCTTTTGATTGAAAGTATTAGCTCACTATTTTTGTGGAGAAAAACCTCTGGAATGAATATGAGAAAACAGGCTCTAAGGTCTCCAAAAATCTTGGCTCAAAACAATGACAAAACCCCCTTTTATAGTGGCCAGAAAAATCTGACCGTTGGGCTCTGTCAGAGCTTCCGTCGACCGGTCCGGTCGACCGGCAACGGTCAAAATCCGACCGTTGCAGCCTCCGGTCGACCGTCCCGGTCGACCGCGCAACTGGAGAAGAAGTAAACTCTCTGTCGGTCGACCGGCCCGGTCGACCGAGATTTCCTGAGAGCAAAGCTCTCTGAAGCGGTCGACCAGTCCGGTCGACCGTTCTCCAGTGCACACAGGCGTGCACGTCCGATCGACCGACCCGGTCGACCGGCCACTGTCAGTTCTGAAAAATCAGAACTGCCAGAACCTGAAAATTTGGGATTAAAGATTGGTCTTTTTGGCTTAATAAAAAATCCCATAAATACTTAGAATTCTACAAAAAATAGTTTTATGATATAGAACATGCTTGCACAAAATCAAGGCATGTTATAAAGATTTGACTATTTTTTGTAACTTGAAAATATTGGCTCATAATAAAAACTGTTTTTCTAAAACAACATGTTTTTCCAAATTTTCATCAAATACAAAAACAAGATATCTTTAAAGCATAGTGTGTATGGATATGATCCACTACACAATCAAGATGAATATCTAGTTTTTGACATAAAGCACTAAACTTGGTTTTGGATATAAGATATGTAAACTTGAAATACCAAGAACCAAATAGAATTTTGTCACAATGAAAATCTTTTATGAAATGAAATTTTTATCAAGAGTTCTATCAAGAGTGTGGTTGTGATATAACTTGAGCAATCCACCAACTATCTATCCTTTACATTTTTTCTAAAAACAAAATAAAATCTTATACCTAGACACAAGTCTTGATCTTGAAGTCTTCCCTTGAAGTCTTCTCATCTTCTTGACTTGGTCCAAATACAATCCACCGAGCTCATCTCTAGATGTGTTCTTGATGCATAGGCTCGTGAATCAACCGGTGCTAACTTCCAACTTGTCATTTTATCCTTTGTTGAAGCTCCACACCTACTAAGATCTTGATAAGGAATCTGTCACTAATTAAACACAAGATCATTAGTAAACATAACTTCATGAGTTGATCATCATCAAAACTAGGGTGATAGGCCTTTGGGCCACAATCTCCCCCTTTTTGATGATGACAAAACTCATGAAGTTATATATGCATGGATTAAAGTAAAGCTTCAAAGAAGCTCCCCCTTAACTCATGCATAATAAATAAGCAATAGATATTCAATGAAGCACATAAAATGTATGCAAATGAATGCATGTAAACAAAACAAATCTTTTATTTCTTGTGATGCATGAGTAAAAACACAAGTATAAAAACTCAAAATCATCTCAAAATCTTTTCTCTCCCTTAAGTAAGGAACAAATACTTCTCCTCCTTAAGTAAGGAAATCATGCATATAACTCAAATACTTCTCCCCTTTTTGTCAATCATCAACAAAGGGTTCAAAGTTCAAATCATCAAACCACATTTTCTCTCCCCCTTTTTGTCAAAAATAAGGAAATCAAGGAGGATAAAATCAAATCAATCAATAAGATTTATATGCGATATACATTCATGAAGAGGAAGACGCTAAGTTAACTTCCCTACACATATGCATTACATGAAGAAGGGATGACAAGCCCTAACTCACATAACACATATTATGTAATGCATAAGAGGAGATGTGAAGCTCCCCCTACACACGTGTACCATATAAAGAAGAGATGTTTAGCTCCTCAATACACAATACACTCAATATGAATCTATATGTAAGAGAGATGTTAAGCTCTCCTTGCATATAGGCAATAAAAACACAACAAGTTCATATTAAATTTTTTTTTTTTTTAAAACCAAAATCTTGATAAGCAAACATATAGTATATAATATACGTGTGTAAATCAAGCACAAAAGATCACATATATGTATGAAAAGATAATATCAATTGAAGTAGATGCATACATACATGAAAGAACAACATATGAGTATACACAATAAGAGGTCATATTGATACCATTGAAAATATCCAATGATACCAATTGTAAGTTTAAGCTTAAGTGTATATATCATAAAATCTACCACATGAAGATTTGAACTAGTTAAATGAAGGTGTTTAACAACTAGTACGAAATCCTTCAATCAAGGAATAAGTCACAAGTTTTTCATGAAATACCAATGAAACACAAGGCACTAAAAGCACTCTATCCATAAAGTCCATATCAAAAAGAAGTGAGTGTGATAGTGTTATGTGGAACATGGTATCATGAAAAATAGCAATAAAACTCAATATTCCTTAAAATTTTGAAATCATGAAATCCATCACAAAAATTTTATTGAAAAATTTTTTATTAAAAGCAGAAATTTATATTTCAAGATATATGTATGTTTTGACAAGACATTAAGTATACATACATATCCTTAAAACACAATTGAGTCCATATATAGATTTGCATGAAAGGCAAATGACTCAAGAGGTATCCATGTATATCTTATATTTTGGCAAGACAAACATATACATGAAAAGAAAGCACATGATCATAGCATAAATCCAAAATGGGAATACAAGTTTAAAATGTAATAATCATCAAAACTTAGGCTATACTAACACACCTAATGGGCACAAATAAGCATTCAAACCCAATCATATATAGATTTATTTGTGATTTATAATGTGTATAAGTATAAATCCAAGTGTTGACAAATGCTAACATTTAAACTAATATTCAAATCATGAAGCATCAAATAAATTTTGAAAATACAAAAGAATTTATCCATATGATTACAAATAGGATCATGTGAATCAATTTGAAGAATAGATAGCTAGTTTAAATGGATTTTTGACAAACTAGTTAAAGATCCTTCAAAATACAAAGTCAAATGTTTTCCATGAATAATACTAAATACATAAAAGTTCAAGCACTCATAGTCCATAAAGCTCAAAAAATTATCTTTTATCATAAAAGATGAGTGTTCAAAGTTATGTAAATGGTATTTTCATGAAAATAGAAAGTGAAGCATGAATCTCATGAAATCTTATTTTTCATCTTAAAACAAATCATATATTTTTCATAAAGTATTTTGTATTTAGCAATGCTTTATGAAAATAGTCATTCAAGCTCAAAAAGATCATAAATCACATTTTGTTGTACAAATCAAAAACATGAAAATCATTTTTTTATTATTATTTATTTAAAATACTAATCTTCATGGTATATGTATGATTTATCTAATTCTAACAATATGCATACATATCCCAAATATGAAAAGAGTCCAATATATATTGCATGAAGGCAAATGACTCAAGGGGTATACATGTATATTTATTAGATTTGAATTAAACACACATATACATGAAGTAAGATCAAAGATAGGCATAATAAGTATAAATGACCGAATCATCAAAACTAGCCTATACACATGCATATAGTGGATACAAATGACAATGAAGTTCAAATATATATGAGTCAATTGTAGTTCACTATTCATATATGTATAAATGCAAGTTTTGACACATTCTACATTTAAGCATGTAAATACCACATGAAGCACACAAAATCTTAAACATGAACATGCTATGAATGATATTATGAAATAAAAAAGCATGTACATAAATAAATAGAAGTTTAGAAATTGTTACCAACTCCAAAACTCCAAGCATGGTGGTTGACCCACCAAAATTTCTTGATAGCGGTGCTCCAAGTATGTGTCATTTTAGTTCAAATGCACCCACCATCAATACCAAATCTCTCACGTTTTGAGAGATTCCTCACCTACATCAAATACACAAGGTGGGGATTTTGGTACCCATATTTTCTTGGGTCCTATGGGGTTAGTCTTGTAAGGAACCTAAGCATTTTTATTTTTATCAAAAATAAGAACATTTAACCTTTCATAACAAATTTTCTTAGATGGCCTTTGCGGCCACAATGTGTACATGTGTACACCTTAGCATACTTATGAGTGGGAGTGTGAGCATGATGTGCATCATAAGCATGTGCATGATGTGAATGTGCATGAGTATGAGGAACTTGTTTCTTTTGAAACAAGGATTCCAATCTAGTATGATTGAATGCACATGAGCTCAAATTAGAGCTCAAATTATCAATTTTATTTTTCAAATTTTTAATCTCATTTTTATCAATGTGTGCATGAGAAGCATGATGAGATGAAGAGTCAATTTTCTTTTTCTTTTGAAGAACATTATCCTTTTCTTTTTCAACAAATTTTCTTTTTAAAGACTTATTTTCTTGCAAAACAACTTCTTTTTGTTTTTCCACCAAATCAATCTTATTTTTCAAAATAGTATTCCCTTCACATAAATCATTCAATTTTGTAAGAAAGGAAACATTCTCATTTTTTAAATCTTTGTTTTCTTTTTCTAAGCATGCCATTTTATTTTCTAATGAATCTTTTTCATTAATCATGGCATCAAAATTCTTTTTCAAATTGTTGTTGTCCTTTTCTAAACATGCAATGTTAGATTTAAAAGAATCTTGTTCTACATGCATGCAATCAAGTTCCTTTTTCAAATTTTATTTTTCTTTTTAATCATGTCATATTTTTCAAGCACAAGATGACAAAAGGTAGCAAGCTCATCATATGACATGTCTACATCCTCATCATCGGATTCGGTGTTTACCTCAAGGGGTTATCCCCTGGACCATATAGCATACGTTGGAGATGTCGCTTCCAACGTCCGAATCACTCCCCGCATAGTATAGGTCCTTTTCGCCAAGGGAGGTGATGATGTTCCAAGCTACAAAAGCCGAATCAAACGTTAGAAACCCTAGATAAATAATCATCATTTAGGGTTGACTTAATAGCATGAAGGGCTTTTGCATTAGCCTCAATGTTCTTACCATTTAAGCAATATTCTTTATTAGTTGTGGCAAGATATACACTAAGGCCAAGTCCTTTGAGGAACAAAGACATCTTAACCTTCCAAATTTGGATGTTAAGAGTGTCAAAGGTGGGTGGTGACATGAAGTCCATGGTGTGTGTACAAATATTATGATTAGCCTAAAGGAGGATCTTTAACTCTAGGTTGTTAGACCCAATATCAAGAGCACTTGGCTCTGATACCAATTGTAAGTCACCTAGAGGGGGGGTGAATAGGTGATGGCTAATCTAATGGTCACTTATGAACAAATAATGCGGAATAAAAACTAAGTTGACCAAATTAAACTTCTTTTAATTAAACACTTATGTATAACACAAGAGTGTTGCCGAATTCCCCTTGCGAGGCTCTGGACAAACTCCTCTAGATTCCCTTGAATGGGTTGAGGTGCCGCGTTGGCTCTCTTGGTTGAATACAAGTGTTAGACAATCAATCCCAAGAAATTATATAACAATTAAGCACAAGGGTATATCGAGCATATAAGATAGACAATAAATGAATGCAAGATATAAAAGAGACAAAGAGAGAGAGAGAGAGAGAGATAGAGTGAGCAATCGCAAACACAAAGGGTTTGTTTCGAGGTTCGAGCACACTTGCTCTACATCCCCGCCTTCGACACACGAAGGATTTCCACTATGCACGATCCACCGGATCTCTCCTTGGTGCCGCAACACCTACAATCCCTCGGACTCCCAAGTCCCTTACACACGCAAGTCCACCGACTCGCCGAGGCCGCACCTCGCACTACAAGAGTTTACACCCGAACTCCACACCACAACGAGCACACTTGCCCGTCTCCTCAAAGAACAAGATGAAATCTTGGTGATCTAAACACTTGATCACCTACAAAAACTCTCACTACAACACCTATAGGATGAATAGCTCAATGGATGCTCAAGTGTTTGTGTGAGAAAGCAAGGAAAGAATCTTTGGTGAAAATCTCAAGAAATCACAATAAACACTCTTATAAAATCTTCCCTTTTGATTGGAAGTATTAGCTCACTATTTTTGTGGAAAAAACCTCTGGAATGAATATGAGAAAACAGGCTCTAAGGTCTCCAAAATCTTGGCTCAAAACAATGACAAAACCCCCTTTATAGAGGCCAGAAAAATCTGACCGTTGGGCTCTGTCAGAGCTTCCGGTCGACCGGTCCGGTCGACCGGCAACGGTCAAAATCCGACCGTTGCAGCCTCCCGGTCGACCGTCCCGGTCGACCGCGCAACTGGAGAAGAGAGTAAACTCTCTGTCGGTCGACCGGCCCGGTCGACCGAGATTTCCTGAGAGCAAAGCTCTCTGAAGCGGTCGACCGGTCCGGTCGATCGTTCTCTAGTGCACACAGGCGTGCACGTCTGTGCACGTCCGGTCGACCGACCCGGTCGACCGGCCACTGTCAGTTCTGAAAAATCAGAACTGCCAGAACCTGAAAATTTTGGGATTAAAGATTGGTCTTTTTGGCTTAATAAAAATCCCATAAATACTTAAAAATTCTACAAAAAATAGTTTTATGATATAGAAACATGCTTGCACAAAATCAAGGCATGTTATTAAAGATTTGACTATTTTTTGTAACTTGGAAATATTGGCTCATAATAAAAACTGTTTTTCTAAAACAACATGTTTTTCAAATTTTCATCAAATACAAAAACAAGATATACTTTAAGCATAGTGTGTATGGATATGATCCACTACACAATCAAGATGAAATATCTAGTTTTTTGACATAAGCACTAAACTTGGTTTTGGATATAAGATATGTAAACTTGAAATACCAAGAACCAAATAGAATTTTGTCACAATGAAAATCTTTAATGAAATGAAATTTTTATCAAGAGTTCTATCAAGAGTGTGTGTGTGATATAACTTGAGCAATCCACCAACTATCTATCCTTTACATTTTTTCTAAAAACAAAAATAAAATCTTATACCTAGACACAAGTCTTGATCTTGAAGTCTTCCCTTGAAGTCTTCTCATCTTCTTGACTTGGTCCAAATACAATCCACCGAGCTCATCTCTAGATGTGTTCTTGATGCATAGGCTCGTGAATCAACCGGTGCTAGCTTCCAACTTGTCTTTTTATCCTTTGTTGAAGCTCCACACCTACTAAGATCTTGATAAGGAATCTGTCACTAATTAAACACAAGATCATTAGTAAACATAACTTCATGAGTTGATCATCATCAAAACTAGGGTGATAGGCCTTTGGGCCAACAATTTTCATATTTATTCCTACAATTATGCACTATTACTTATGTTTTATTATTTAATGTGTGCAGGCCTTGAGTAATTAATTAAATAAAGAATAAAGCCTAAATAAAGCCCAGAAGCTCCAAAAAGCCCATGTGCAAGCCCAAGTGCAAAAGTTACAATTATCAAGTGCCAAAGTTGCAATTATCATGTGCAAAATTTGCAATTACTAAAAGAAGAGGAAAGGGATAGACTTCTACTCAATCCTAATTACTTGCAGGACAAGGATAAGATAAAAGGAGGAGAGTGCAAGGATTACAAAATCGTTTTAAAAGATTTGGAAGATTTGAATTTAGGGTAACTTACTTCCCAAGTTACTCGAATTTTCAAAATAAAGAGTCGGTAGGCCAGATCTAAAAGGATATACCCAGATGGACGGACCAGAGGAGGCCACGCGCGAAAGCGCGTGGCCAGATGCCACAGAAAGGCCGCGCAAACGCGGCCATAGCCGCGTTTCCGCGGCAATCCAGATAAGATTGACGTTTAGTTTTCGTCGAGGAGTCCTACCAGGACTCTACTTCTTCCGTCTCCTATAAATACCCCCGCAGAGCAACAGAGAAGGGCATACAGTCGAGTACAGAAACAAATTTAGGGCTTTTCTTAGGCTAATTTGTAGATTGTATTTAGGTTTTTGTCTTTTTTGTAATTTTTAATTTTCTTTATGCAACTGAGAGGAGAGGATACTTTCATGGAGGAAGGAGATCAAGCTTATACTGAGGTAACATCGGTGTAAGTAATCTTTTTCTCCATTGTTAATAAAATCAAATCGAAGTTTGCTTCTTTTTTCTATTCTTGTTTTGTTTTTGTTTCCCTCTTTTGTGTTTGTGGATCCATATGAAACCAAGAGCTTCAAAGTTGCCTTCTCCTTGCAAGAGCCGTTGATGGTTTATTGTGATGAATATCTATTTTCGTGGTAGTATAGCTCGCCTTTTATTTGTAGTATAGATCGGGAATAGGGAAGATTTCATATTCCATGCTTCGTTCGCCTTCAAAGAAAGGTACATCATTGACACGGTTCAAGGTAAGCAGACGCCAAAGAGGTAAGTAAGTTTTTAGTTTTCTTTCTTTTAATTTTAGTGTAAATCACCAATTCCCAAACTTTTCACACTTCTTCATTATAAATATCATTGTAAATATCATTGTAAATAAATAAAAGAGAACTTACTAAACAAGCTTCCATCGCTAGTCCCTCCCTGTGGATCACGACCCGCATAGCCACTTGCTATAGCGGTAGAATTGAGCACCCTGCGCTATTGTTTTAAATTCTGAAATTCTGTATTTTTGTGCAGGTAAAATCTTAATCAAAATTTTGGCGCCGTTGCCGGGGAGGGAAGGCAAGTATTCTCTAAAAAAAAAAACTAATTATTGATTTATTTATTATTTTGTTTGCAGGATCAGAGAACAGGAAATATAACTACAGTAAAGGACATATAGCAACTCTGTGCCTCTGCTTCGAAGGCAGAGCAGCAGAGCCTACTATAGAGCCGCGTTTGCGCGACAATTGCCGCGTTTCCGCGGCCTGAGTAGTGAACTACTCACTAAGTTTTCTGCAGGTTGCTGGAAATTTAAAGTTAGACTTGCTGTTCTGTTAATTTTTCTCTGTAATCACCCTGCACACTGCTAATTAATTAACAGTAACCTATTTGTTGAAAAATAAAAAAATTAGACTCTTGCATATAGGCACGTGTCTATTTAATTTTTTAATTTCTGTTGAAGAGTGCTGGAGGCAAGGTAAGTTCGCATTGCATATAGACTAGGAAGCACCCTTGCCTGATTTACTGCTTTTGAGTGAATATTTGTTTATTGCTTTACTAGTGCACTAAATTGACTTAAGGGCTTGTCCTATAAATAAGATAAGGTGGGGATTTCATCACCCTTCGTTGGCCCACAAATAATCTCCCCACTCACTAACCCAAGCCTAACTAAAAATGAGTAGACGTTGGCCCTAGGGACATCTCAGACTCAATTAGGAGATTATCCTAAGGAGGAACGGTGTTAGAATTTGACTCCTGCCAAATCAGTGTCTAGGAAGGGGATTGAGGGCCGAAAGCCCAAAGATTGGTGGTTATTTAATTAAGGAACGTTTTTGACGGAAAACCTCCCACCAATCTTGCCCTGACCTGGTTGATTAGCTTGTGGTCAAAGTCTGCATTATTGCTCCCGTGGACAATCTAAATAGTTAGGAGTCGTCTAGGTCATTGGTTTACCCTAATTTAGTTTAGAATTTTTTTCTCCTTGTTTGCTTATTTGTTTCTTTGTTTGTGTTTTATTTGTGATATGGCTTATAACAATTTTTTCAATTTTAATAATAATCCATATTACACATCAACCTCTTTTTCGGATATTACCAACCCGGCATATCATAATTTTAACCAACCTAGTGTGTCAGATTGGTCTTATCCGAATCACATTACATGCCCCAGTCCCAATACTATGAACAAGACTAGAATAATCATCACTATTCTTCACAGAGTCAATGGGGATACAACGCCCCTGAGCCATAGTGTCAACCACCTGTTCAACTATTATCTTCATATACTTCTTTTACCACATCACCAATGTTTCAGTCCTCCAATGATCCATTCGATGGGTTAGAAGAAAATGTGAATCGTTTGCAAGATATAATGAATGATCAATTTTTAGACTTTCAAACATTCTTGAACTAACCAACCAAGTTGATAGGAACCAAGAATCATTCTGTCTAGAAGACCTTGATCAAAATTCAATTTCATCACATCAATATGAACTTGATCAATCCCAATCCTTGGACAAATTGGCTAGTTTTAATTTCAATGAGATTGAATTAGATTGTGAATGTGAACTCGATCCCCAACTTTGCGATTCAGTTTCCATCTTCAAATCTATGTTGACTCCGGTATTCTTACCCAATTGGACCAATTTTCTGAGCCAACATTTATTCCCGTACCCATAGATCATGAAATTGAATCACCCATTTTTGATGATCATCATATTGAACTTGACCAATTTCATATTTTGAAAATCACATGGATAAATTGGCAAGTTCTCATTTTTATGACATTGAACTCAATTAGAAATGTGACCTAGATTCTCAAATCTGTGATCAAGTTCAAATTTCCGAATCAATATTGACTCCTGTTTTGTTACCCGACTTAGGTAATATTTTTGAGTCAGTTTTGATTCCCACACCTATCATTCCTGAACTTGAATCACCAATATTAAGTCACATTCCATTGTGGGAAAATGATTGTGGACTTACGTTTTAACTTTTTGATTTGGACCCACTTCTTGAACCAAGCTCGACTCTTGAACCATTACTTGATTTAAGTTACTTTCCTGAGTCGGTATTCGTTCCCGTACTTCTTAAGTCCAAGTCAATCATTCTATCTTTTCACACTCCATTTTGGGACAAGACGGTTGACACAATTGTCTCTGAAAATAATTATGAAATTTGGAAATTAGATGGGGTGGAATTTTTAATAAAAATGTTCATACATACATAATTTTAGTGGGTTATACAAGAGAGATTTCTGGTGGGTTCCTCTGAATTCCCCGAAAATTCGATTGGGCCGCATTTCGTGGACCAATTAGACCACCACCGGAACCACCACCTTAAGGTAATATTTTCCTTCCCTTTCTTCTGCTTCATGCATACATGCATTCATTCATACATTGAGGACAATGCATGAGATAGGTGAGGGGGAGGATTTACTAACATACTAACATAGTTAGCTACTAACTAACTAACCAAAAAAAAAAGGGGACAATATTTTGACTTATCTTTTAAAAGAAATCTAAGTTAGTCTTAAGAATTAGGAAAATCATGATTAGGATTTCTAAAAACTTGGTCAAAATAAATAAATTGTTGAATTTTTAGGTATGGGAGGAAAAATTGAATAAGTAATTAGTCTTGATTTTTACCTTAATGAAATGTGCATACCTAATACATTTATATATCTAGGATTCTAAGACAAAGACTCTTATGCCCTATAAAAAAATTAAAAAATTAAAAAAAGGGAAATTCACTGATTAAGCTAGATACATGTGCCTCAAGAAGCATAAGTATTCACGCCTAAAGGTGATTATATAAATAAAAACCTTAGTTTTGTGGCCTAGTTCACTCGAATCCTTAAGTCCGTGGGGTGTTTTCTTACCTGGTGCCCTAAAACCGACCGGTTTGGGAGCCACCAACTTTAAGTTTGCTATATGGGTGGATTAGAAAGCCTAAGGAAACTAAGAAAAATTACTTATATATGTACTAACACATCTAATAGTCAATTAGTTAGGTATGAGGGCCTCAAGAAGCCTTGATACTTACACGAAAGAAAATTAGATGAGTTATACATATTAAAAAAAAGAGAAAATAATAATAAAGAGGCATGAGAGTCCAAGTGAAGGAATTCCTAGTAAAGATTCACAAGGATGCATATGACTTTTGGTAACGAAAAAGACTATACAAAAATTCAGTTTTGATCCTTACCTAAAAGGATAACAATTTACTATATAAAGACTAAGTTTAAGAATGAATAAAAATGATAATCCTAAAAACTTATAGATTACTTAGTTTCTTCAAACATATTTCAAATATTTTCCTTTTATGGATTTTGTGGGTGTATCCGCTGAAAACCCTCACGAGACAACACTCGTCCTCTAGGGTAACCTAGGGGTTTAACGGCTTGTTGCACGTGCCAAGTGCAACCGTGATGCCTACGAAAGTGAGTTAGGATAGATTAGTTTTTCTTTTCTTATTCTTTTCTTTTTGATTTTTACTCGAGGACGAGCAAAAAGATAAGTGTGGGGGTGTGATAGGTAGTAAAAAATGCATATTTATCACTACATTTACTATTATATTTTCATATTTATTCCTACAATTATGCACTATTACTAATATTTTATTATTTAATGTGTGCAGGCCTTGAGTAATTAATTAAATAAAGAATAAAGCCTAAATAAAGCCCAGAAGCCCCAAAAAGCCCATGTGCAAGCCCAAGTGCAGAAGTTGCAATTACCAAGTGCCAAAGTTGTAATTATCATGTGCAAAATTTGCAATTACTAAAAGAAGAGGAAAGGGATAGACTTCTACTCAATCCTAATTACTTGCAGGACAAGGATAAAGATAAAAGGAGGAGAGTGCAAGGATTACAAAATCGTTTTAAAAGATTTGGAAGATTTGGATTTAGGGTAACTTGCTTACCAAGTTATCCCGAATTTTCAAAATAAAGAGTCGGTAGGCCAGATCTAAAAGGATATACCCAGATGGACGGACCAGAGGAGGCCACGCGCGAAAGCGCATGGCCAGATGCCACAGAAAGGCCGCGAAAACGCGGCCATAGCCGCGTTTTCGCAGCAATCCAGATAAGACTGACGTTCAGTTTTCCTCGAGGAGTCGTACCGGGATTCTACTTCTTCCATCTCCAATAAATACCCCTGCAGAGCAACAGAGAAGGGCATACAGTCGAGTACAGAAACAAATTTAGGGTTTTTCTTAGGCTAATTTGTAGATTGTAATTTAGGTTTTTTTCTTTTTTGTAATTTTTAATTTTCTTTATGCAACTGAGAGGAGAGGATACTTTCATGGAGGAAGGAGATCAAGCTTGTATTGAGGTGACATCGGTGTAAGTAATCTTTTCTTCCATTGTTAATAAAATCAAATCGAAGTTTGCTTCTTTTTCTATTCTTGTTTTGTTTTTGTTTCCCTCTTTTGTTTTTGTGGATCCATATGAAACCAAGAGCTTCAAAGTTGCCTTCTCCTTGCAAGAGCCATTGATGGTTTATTGTGATGAATATCTATTTCCGTGGTAGTATAGCTCGCCTTTTATTTGTAGTATAGATCGGGAATAGGGAAGATTTCATATTCCATACTTCGTTCGCCTTCAAAAAAAGGTACATCATTGACACGGTTCCAAGGTAAGCAGACGCCAAAGAGGTAAGTAAGTTTTTAGTTTTTAGTTTTCTTTCTTTTAATTTTAGTGTAAATCACGAATTCCCAATCTTTTTCACACTTCTTCATTGTAAATATCATTGTAAATAACATTATAAATAAATAAAAGAGAACTTACTAAACAAGCTTCCATCGCTAGTCCCTCCCTATGGATCACGACCCGCATAGCCACTTGCTATAGCGGTAGAATTGAGCACCCTGCACTATTGTTTTAAATTCTGAAATTCTGTATTTTGTGCAGGTAAAATCTCAATCATTGATCAATCCTTAGAAGGGGATAATTGTCCTTCGAGTATGCTTCATTGAGATTGGTGAAGTCGATACAGAATCTACACTTCCCATTCTTTTTCTTTACGAGAACAGGATTAGAGAGCCAATCGGGGTAGAACATCTCTCAGATGAAGCCTGCTTGAAGTAGGCGATTGACCTCGTCGCTAATGGCTCAACTCCTTTCTTCGTTCATTCTCTTTTAGGCTTCTGCTTTACTGGCTTGGCATCCTCTTATGGTAGATAACCTCAGAGTTGATTCTAGGCATATCGGTGGAGAACATGTGAATACATTCAAATTTTTCGACAATAATTATTTGAACAATGTCTTCTCGTGAGGGTGCAAGCTTGAGCCGATCCAGAGGGTCCACTCAGGGTGACGCGGGTCTACCCTGAATGTTTTGGGCTCCTCCTCAATCTTATTGTCGGGGTTTCCTGACTAGGCAAGTGAGTTAGGATCTCGGCTTTCACTGTGCTATGGTTGTTATTGATTAGCAATCCTCTTCTACTTTTTGTCCATAGTAGAGTCTATGCTAAGGCCCTCTTGGGAGGTCTTTTGCACCCAACCCGATCTCTTTCAGGTTATTGTAGCTACCATCATCACCATCACCTGGTTACCCCTGATGGTGGCCATTTCGAATGGTGTGGGGTATTTCAGTAGTTGATGATGGGTAGATGGGATCGCTCTCATCATTTGGATCCACAGCCTCCTGAGGATGGCGTTGTAGGGGGATTAGATGTCGAGAACATAGAGCACTATGACGACGTTGAAAGGGTCCACGCAAATTGGCAACTCAATTGTGCTGGGGGAATGGGATTCACTCCCATCAAAATCGAAGAGGATCGACTGTATCCGGGGTTGATCAGCTTTCGGGCCTGCTCCGGAGAGTCCTCTATTTGATTTAGAGCATGTCTATAAAGGATGTTGATGCTACTCCCTCTGTCAATCAAGATCTTCAACACTTTGCAGCATCCAACGTGTACCGTCATTACCAAGGCATCGTTGTATGAGAAGTGCACAGAATAGGCGTCTTCTTCTGAGAAAGAGACTGGCCTGCCAGGAGATGTAGGAGGGCAAGTCACTATTGTCGGGTAGTTATCTCTTCAGGCTTCATTGACGTAGATGGTCTTCTCCTTAGTGGTGGTGCCTACCAAAAGATAGTTCCCAAAGATAGTGTTTATTTCCCTGTATTGGATGAGGCTGCTGCTCAGGTGTTCAGCCGTGGTTTCGAGCACCTCTACACTATAATCTCTGAGGATAGTCCGGAGTTGAGGATGAACTCTCAGAGGTATCCTTCATTTATCAGGTCCTGAAGGTGTCATCAGAGGGATCGACAGTCCATTATGAGGTGGCCTCTCTCTCTGTGGAAGGCACAGTAGTCCCTAGCTCCAGGCCTTTTCGGGTTAGGTGGGAGAGGTTCAGTCGGACGCCTGACCTATGGCTGGTTCTTGATAGCATTGAAGAGATGAGGTCGAACTCTGCTTCATTTCCCTCGCTGGATTTGAAAGCGCGCCTGGAAGGCTTGTGGACAGCGGAGGAGTTGTGCCTCAGATTCTTCCTCGGGGGGAACTATGACTTCAGCTTCTCGACCTCGGACCCTTGTCTCATAGGACGACTGGATATGGCCGAGTCGCCTCTTCTATCTGGATGTATTTCTGCACCTGGATAAGTATATCTCTCATCTTGTTGACGTCATTCTTCACCAGATATTTGTAGAAGGGGTGTGTGATTTGCAGCCCGTTGATGAAGGCAACCGCGGCTAAGTCCTCGTTACAATTATACACTAGGGCCATCGACTCTGGAAGTAGTTATCGTAGTTCTTCAAACCCTCCCCGGTGATCGTAAGAAGGTAGTTGTTGTTTCTCTGAAATTTTTCTCCTAGAAGCAAACAGGTTGAAGAATGCACCAGTCACGTCATGAAAGTTTCAGAGTAAGTTCCTTGAGAGCGAGCAAAACCAGTGGTAGGTAACTCTCTTGAGGCTAGACGAGAATGCTCGACAGAAGATAAGATTGTCATGAGCATAGACCGCCATTTTATTCTAATACTGGCGTAGATGTGGGAGAGGGTTGGAGGTTTTCGAGTAGTGGTCGAAGGCCGGCATTACGAACTTTTTTGAGAACCAGAGCGTGGTGATTTCTTTCGACAATGGTGAATCGAAGGGTCTCAGCCCTCTGTACTCTATTACCTTCGGGAATAGCTGGCTAGCTTGGTGGAGCCACTCCTGGTCCAAATTCGTGATATCCTCTATTGTAGAAAACTTCAGGGTTCGGGAACGTTCTGAGTTCTCGGAGTCCGTATTATCTTCATGGCTCTCCGACCAATTGAGCCTCGAGCTTTCGAAGAAGTGCACGAATCTCGAGTATGTGGTGGTGACGGGGAGTCCACACTTTTCTTCCCGTAGTAAGAGAAGTAGTGACTTGCACTACGTCCCAATTTGCTTGAGCAACCGCGTCTTGACACGTGCTGCTGGTTCTTTTTCATGAACAGCCGCTTCGTGGAGCCAGATCATCTCCATTTGTGTCTCTCCATCTGCCTTCTTATGGTGTAAAGCAACTAGAGGAGTTGTTCCCCGTTGATCTGGGGCTCAGGTTCTGCGGCATACATTCAAAGTGAAAGTACGGTGTTGAAATTGAATCTTCAGCGTCAAAGATACGGATGTCAGATACGCTGGGTCGACAATCCACAGCTCAGTCGATTCGATAGTTTTTTTCCATTCCTTTTAGATCAGCGGGGGCGGCAACTGCAGCCTGGGTGACACTCTTTCTTGAGGGAGCCATATCGAACGTGCAAGGCTATTTAGAGGAAGGGGTAGGGTGTTGATAACGAGAGATCTCAAGAGCATGTCTCAAGTATCTCAACAAAAGTACCAAATACTATGGGTAAATTCCTAAGGAATCAATCTATGCACCAAAATAATAGAATGGGTATAACCAATCACAGAAAGCAAATAACAAACACACAGGAAAAACTCGAAAGGGAAAAATCATAGAGAGAGGATAATTCTACTATAACAATAGTGATTACAATTGGGTTTCTCTGGTGTGCTAGGGTTCTGGATTGAAATGATCTTCCTCTCCACATTAGGAGAGATCTGTTATTTATATATGTCATATCTACATGATAAGGCTGGAGAGTCCCTGTCAGTTTGAATACTTAAGTTTCTTATATTGATGGCAGTTGAGCTAAACATCTTGTTTCAAATTGACATAGGGAAGAATCCATATACATCTAGTGGTTCATGCCTTGCTAAAGATAAGGATGACTTCCCCCGGGAGTAACTGTCTCTTTGATGATGATTAGGCGTAAAGATAGAGATCTCCCTCAACTGGTTTTATCTTTTCTTCTAATCATCCTACCGCTTGAAATTCAAATTGGGTAAAGACTCTGAATTATATATTCTGAAAGTGGCCACGTGTCAAGCATCCCTTGGGGGCTGGATAGACACACATCATAATCTCAGACGAGTCAGAAATGACCACTACAGCAGCACAGTCCACTACCTCGTAGCTGGTGGGCACATGGTCTGACAAATAGTACTTATAACAGTACGATTAGATGCCCGACGAGACACAACAGGCAACAACATCAGAAACCACTGCACCTATCTAGGCCCTTGTGCTCAAAGACAAAGAGAAGCAGAAGGAGGTCCGGTTCGATAAAGCCCTGAAGAAGAATTCTTTCTAAGGACTTACACTCCTTTCCGCTTTGACGTATTGGCAAAACAGGCTAATATTCCAGCTCGTATTACTCTACATGAGCTACTCTGCCTCTCAAAAGAAATGAGAGAGGCACTTAGAGATGCTCTTGCCGACTCAGAATCATTTCTAACTTAAGTCTCTTCAATCCCTCTTGATGACAGCAGGCACCATGTCCCCAATGTCATATGGAACAGCAGCAAGTATCATGTATCACCTTAACTCCTGAGGATATGCTCCTCAAAGACAACCGATATGATCGACCTTTGTACTACTCAGGATATATTGGGTCTACATGCATTGAAAGGATACAAGTCGACCCGATGTTTGCTTTAAGCATCATCCCCAAAAGGCTCCTCTATTTCCTCGACATCCAACTAAGTAGGCTGTCGACCACGACTACGATCATATACGACCTTAACATCGGGAGTAACATCTTTAGGCAAAATTCGTCTCCGATGCCAAATTGGAGATTTGAAATCAGAAGTAACATGTTATATCATTGACGCTGAGACGTCTTATAATCTCTTGCTCGGACGACCTTGGATCCACGCTAACTGGATTGTGCCTTCCACACTCCACCAATGTTTCAAGTATGTGGATGACAAGGCGATGGTCAGGATGGTATTCGTCAAAACACAGCCATTCAAAGGAGTGGAGAACTACTTCACTGATTCTCTACTTTATAAAGAGAATGGTAAAATGGTGAAAAAAACAGTTGCCAGATAACATCGATAGCGACAACGAAGCGGACTCAGAATCAGGAGATGATCCAGTGGTTTCTTTTGATGAAGAACTAATTGTAGTATATTTTGATAATCCTAATTATACTAATTTTGTTGAAAATGACGACAAATAGGTCCTTAATGAAAATGTCAATTTCAATTATTCCTTATATCTTGATGATGTAAATAGTCCTGTTGAAACGAGTCCTTTACACATGCCTCTGTCGATGTCAACAGCATGCATGCAAGTAAAGGATAATAATGGATCTGTCTTTGTAGTTCCATCTCTAAAGAAGGACCAATCGGCAATCATAGTTGGCAGAGTCTGACATCAGATTGCCACATTCAACGACTCAGATGAAGACTTGGAGTTCCCACAATTCTTTCATTATGCGCAGTCAGCACACCGTATAATGAAGAAAATGGCATACGACTTATGTCATGGTGAAGGCTTGAACTTTGGAAAGGAACGACGCATCCCTCTGCAATCTTTCATGCCGAAAAGAAAGCCTGCCAACTATTACGATCAGACTTGCAGGAGATTGGGGTACGTTATCCCATCCACTCAATCTGAATCAAAATTCGAAGAGTCTCCACCATCACATTCCTCGGGTTCATCGGACTGGGAATCTGATGTAAGTATAGGGGTTTTCTTCAAAAAGCTCTTCGCCAATACGACATCAACCAATCAGGTAGAGCAACAAGAAGACATTGAGTCTTCGACACTAATCCATGGGCTGAACAAGTTGATCTTCAATGGAGAAGCATTTCGAGCAACGCAAGCCTCCTACAAAGATAAAGTGATCCAAGTCGATGTAAGTGATCAAGCACACCTGAAGCTCATCTCCATAAGCGAAAGCTTATCGCAAACGGAAAAGCAAGACCTTATATCTCTTATATAAGAATATACAAATGTCTTTGCCTGGAGCTATGGAGACATGCCTGGTCTAAATTCTCAGGTGGCCATGCATCATCTCAATATTAAACTAGATGCTAAACCGGTTAAACAACAACAGCGACAGTTCTGACTCGACATCATGGAGGCGATTGAGGTCGAAGTTCACAAACTCATCGAATGTGGCTTCATTTAAGAAGGACATCACCCAGACCGAATCACTAACATTATGTCCATTCATAAAAAGAACGAATAGATCAGAGTCAGCATCGACTTTCGCGACCTTAAAACAGCCTGTCCTAAAGACGAATTTTCATTATCCATCACCGACATCATGATTGACAATACATGTGATTTTGAAAAGATGTTCTTTATGGATGCCTTCTCAGGGTATAACCAAATCAAGATGTACCCAGATGACAAAAGGCATACATCATTCTGAATGCCATTGAGTGTGTTCTGCTACATGGTAATTCCATTTGGCTTGAACAATGCAGGTGCACCTACCAACGTGCAATGAGCACAATCTTCCGTGATCACCTACGGAAGATCGATGACATCGATCAAAAGTAGCAAAAAGAACAACCACCTCCATGACCTTAGGACGGTGTTCGATCTCATGCAGCTCACCAGCTAAAGATGAACCTGACAAAGTCCTTCTTGGGAGTTTCAAGTGGCAAGTTCCTTGGATTCATCATCACATCAAAAAGAATTCACCTTGACCCCAACAAGATCAAAGCAATATAAGCTATGCAGCCTCTGAGAAACCTCGAAAAGGTCAGGGGTCTACAAGGCAGTCTTGCTTACATCCGAAAATTCATCACAAATCTATTGGGTCGCTATCAATCATTTACATGGCTAATGAAGAAAGGTGTCTGTTTCGTCAAGGATGACGCTTGCAAGAAGGCTTTTAAGGATATCAATGAATACCTCACTAAGCCTTGGCATCTCCTATTTCATAGACCATTCTTACTCTATGTAAGAGCCATGGATCATTCTTTAGGTGCTCTGCTCGCATAAAAGAATGATAAAGGTGCCGAGCAAGCCATCTACTACCTCAACAGAACCTTGATTGGAGCTAAAAGTCGTTATAACCCAGTCGAGAAGGAATGCCTCGCTCTCAACTTTGCCATTCAGAAGACACGGCATTACTTGGTCGGGCAGATCAGTCATGCATTTCAAGAGTCAATTCTTTACGGATTCTCATGACAAGGTCAGGTTCTCTGAGCTCCGATTGGCTAATTGGGTCATATTGTTATCCCAATATGACATGACCTTCATACCCTATAAGGCAATCAAGGGCCATGCCCTCATAGATTTCTTAGCAGCTCATCCAGTTCTGGAGACTTCAAAACTATATGAAGATATCCCGGATGAGGTCATCGAAACCAACATGACTTCAAGCGATGACATATGGCAAATGTTCTTTGATGGTGCATCAAGAACAGGCCCCGAGGGCAAAAATATCACCGGAGTGGGGGTAGTGTTTGTTTCTTCAAACACCACGTCCTCCCTCATGCCTTCTCATTAACGAAACTCTGTTCCAATAATTTGGCTGAATACAATGTCCTACTCATTGGCCTCTAGCTCGCTCAACAAATGGGATAACATATCTTGAAGCCTATGGTGACTCTAAGTTGATCGTCAATCAGATCAAAAGGGAGTATAAGGTTCGACATGAAGACCTGATACCATGTCACTATGCAGTCGTCCAATTGGCTAACACATTTGATGGCTTTTACATCAGCCATGTGTCTCACCTCCAAAATATAAAGGCAGATGCTCAAACTGCGCTTGCGGCTACATTGGCTTTACCAACCGATACCTGTTACCGTCTTACGGTAGCTACTCGTCTTCTCTTCTGTCCGAAATTCAGTTTAGAGGTTAGCGAAGTTCATGCAACCTCATTGCACTTCGAACCTAAAGACTGGCGATTTTCTATCATCGATATGTCTTGCATGGCATATTGCCTTATGATTCCAAGGAGGCAGCTTGTCTTCGATGAAGATCTCCTCATTTTTATTATGATCTGGAAGTGAAGACACTTTACCGTTGTTCATACAATGGTGTACTCCTTCACTGCCTATCCAACTTAGAGGCACAGAAAGTACTCAAAGAAGCTCATGATGGTATATGCGGTGCCCATCAGTTAGGTCCAAAGCTCAAAGGTCGATCGCATAGACTAGGCTATTATTGGCCAATGATGATCACTGACGCAGTGCAGTATGTAAAATGGTGTAGAGCTTGCAGATCCATGCAGACTTCATACACTAACCCCTGGAGTTGCTCCATCCCATAGTGACTCGTGGCCTTTTAAAGCCTAAGGAATTGATGTCATAGGACCTATCAGTTCTCCATCGGCTAGAGGTTATCAGTTCATCCTTGCGATATTTGATTATTTCTCAAAGTAGGCGAAAGCTGTACCGCTCACTGACGTTAAAATTAGTAATGTTATTAACTTCATTAAACACCATGTCATCCACCGATTTGGTGTTCAGAGGAGGGTCATTCATGATAATGGTCCCTAATTTGTAAGCCAATTATTTCATCGATTCTGTGACAAGTATCGAATTCAGAATGTGATTTCAACTGTATACAACCCCGCTGCCAATGGGCTAGCAGAAGCATATAACAAGATGATCATTAAGCTCCTCAAAAAGTTCATCTCCGCAAGCAAATGAGATTGAAATGAGAAACTTAGTGAATGTCTTTGGGCCTATTGAATGACTGTCTGAACTCCTATAGGAAATACGTTTTTTTTTTTGTCTATGGGTGTGAAGCAGTCATACCTTGGAGATTCAAATATTGTCACTCCGAGTTGCTCTAGCAACTAATATAACACGGGGGGACAATGATCAACTACGTCTTCAAGAGCTTGAAGCACTATGAAAAACACCTAGAGGGGGGTGAATAGGTGTAATTACTAATCTAATAAACTTTTTAAAACTAAGATGGATGAATGATGCAACAATCTCTCAAAACAAGACTAAGAGCCGAATACCCGGTGAAGGGTTCTGAACTCCTTCCTCCTGATTCCTCTGGATATGAGTTAGAGGTGCGCAATGCAATCTTGTTATATGAGAATTGATTGACAATAGCAAGGAATGAATGCAATGGTGAAGTGCACACAAGATATATCACAAATATCACAAACAAGTAATAAGGACCAATAGAGAGTAAAACGAAATAGAGAGCAAGAGCAAGAAGGCAATCACAAACACAAGTATTTGTTTCGAGGTTCGAGCCACCGCTCTACTCCCCGCCTTCACCTCCGTGAAGGGTTTCCACTATCCACCGAGGATGCTTACAAGGTCTACCAAAGACCGGAGTACCGAACTACACCACTTACAAGAACTCTACCGAAGAGTTATCTCCACAAGAACAAGAAGAACACAAGTAACCAAAGTGATCACAACAAGATCACTAAACTTCTTACAAACTCTCACTCTTTTACAACTTCCTTATAGATTGAGTAGGGAATTTTGGCTCTAAGAAGTGTAGTGAGAAAAACTCAGTTGTAGAATGATCTTTGCTAGAAAATACAACTGAAAACAAGCTCAAAAATGAGTGGGAAAATTTGAGAGCTTTGAAACTTTTTCTTTCTTTTGAAAACTTGTAAACTAGGGATTTTTCTTGGTATCTTGAAAGAGACTATTCTCCTCTATTTATAGGGAGAGGAAGGGGTTAAAAACTAATTTATTTTAAGCTTATTTGATCTGGAAAAGATCTCCAAAAACTCAGAAAAAGTCTGCTAAAAATAGATTAATAAAACAGACTTCAGATTGCACCAAAGAGGAAAGAGCCGTTGGTCGGTCGGCCGTCCGCCCTGCTGGCAAATAGCCGTCGACCGTCCGGTCGACCGGCCTCAAGAAGGAAACAAAGATATTAACTTTCGGTCGGCCGGCCGGCCGACCGAAATTAACAGAGAGTTGGGGTTTACAGGTCGGGCGACCGGTCGGCCGACCGACAGACGTGTACAAGCGTGACGTCCTGGATACAAGCTCTGGTCGACCGGTCCGATCGGCCGGTTTAGCCTGAAACAGAAAAACAAGGAAAATTTTGAACTTTGAAAATTTTTGAAGATAGTTTTGTAGGTATATGAAGTTAAGTATCATGTTGAAAAAATAGTTATGCATGGTGTAAACAAGGTATAGAATTTGTAAGGATTTTGGAATCATGTATAAGAATCAAGGCACGAACTTAAAGTAAATACCAAAACTAAAACTGTATTTTTAAAATGTGTGTGTGTATCCTAGAGCCAATTTTTCAAAACTCAAACTTTAACAAACTATTTCTTACAATGGTTCTAAAGGACTACAAGTTCTTCAAGTGGGCTTCTCCATATGATCTTGCAAGCTTGATAATTGAGCCCGAATTGAGGTTACTTGAGTCAAAAACTCCTTCCTTTAAGGAAGAAAACTTCTAGTTTCATTAGAACCCTGAAACACACTCAAACACAAACATGATTAGTACAAATAACTATATATATGTTTTGTGATCATCAAAACACACTAAAATGGGTGATTGTAACCTTGGGCCAACAATCTCTCCCTTTTTGATGATGACAAAACATATAAGTTATTTAAAACAAATGGGAAAGGAGCTTGGAAGCTCCCCCTCAAATTATGCTATGTATAAAAGAAATGACTATACATAAAGCATAAAAACATAAAACCTACACAATTAGAAACACAAGTAAAAACTAAAGAGGCAAAGCACCAAAACAAACTAGCTTTTTCTCCCCCTTTTTGTCATACATCAAAAAGGGGTAAACAAGATAAAATGTTTTTCTTCAAGAATCCATAATACAAACATTCAACTCACCACAAATAAAAGAAAATCTAGCATAGTCTAGAGGTTTTGTAAAAATATCAGCAAGTTGAAAATCGGTAGAAACATAATCAATATCAATATCACCTTTCTCATAATGATCCCTAAGAAAGTGATATCTAATGTCATTGTGCTTAGTTTTACTATGTTGATTTGCATTCTTGGTCATATGAATAGTACTAGTATTATCACAAAATATTTTAATATGATCAAAATGCAAATCATAGTCAAGGAGAGTATGTTTCATCCTAAGAACTTGTGCACAACAAGCTCCGGCTGCAACATACTCCGCCTCGGCGGTTGATAGGGCTACCTAATTTGCTTTTTGGAAGACCAAGATACAAGACAATTACCAAGGAATTGACATGTTCCACTTGTACTCTTCCTATCTACCCTACAACCCGCATAGTCGGCATCCGAAAAACTCGTCATTGAGAATTGCCCAGTTTTCAGATACCACAAACCCATTTCAATAGTGCCCTTAAGGTATCTAATTATGCGTTTAATCGCAATTATGTGAGACTCTTTAGGACACGATTGAAAATGAGCACAAAGACAAACACAAAACATAATATCCGGCCTACTAGCCGTCAAATATAACAAACTACCAATCATGCTACGATAAAGTTTAATGTCTACACTTTTACCTTGTTCATCCTTGTCAAGCTTTGTGGTTGTTGCCATGGGAGTTTTGCTCACTCTAGCTCCTTCAAGCCCGAACCTCTTGATAAGTCTTTTATGTACTTGGCTTGATTGATGAAGATCTCATCCTTTCTTTGCTTGATTTGGAGACCAAGGAAATAGTTGAGCTCACCCATCATAGACATTTTGAATTCATCCTTCATGCATGATTCAAAAATTGGCAAAGAGATTCATTAGTAGAACCAAAAATGATATCATCCACATAAATTTGCACAATAAGAATATCATTTTCAACATGTTTTGTAAATAAAGTAGTATCTATTTTACCTTTCTTAAAACCATTTGAAATTAGAAATGAAGAAAGTCTTTCATACCAAGCCCTTGGGGCTTGTTTTAAACCATAAAGAGCTTTGTCAAGTTTAAAAACAAAATCCGGATGTGTAGGATCAACAAACCGGGGGGTTGTTCAACATACACCTCCTCCTCAATAAAACCATTTAGAAAAGCACTTTTAACATCCATTTGAAATAATTTAAAATCTTTATATGATGCAAATGCAAGTGTCATCCGTATGGCTTCAAGCCGTGCTACGGGTGCAAAGGTTTCTTCAAAATCGATTCCTTCGATTTGAGTGTAACCTTGGGCAACTAACCTAGCTTTATTCCTAACAACGTTACCCGATTCATCCAACTTGTTCTTAAAGATCCACTTAGTACCATTGTTGGTCTATCGTGGAGCCTAGGAACAAGGTGCCAAACTTGGTTGCGCTCAAATTGATTGAGTTCCTCTTGCATGGTTAGCAACCAATATGAATCGGCCTTGGCTTCGAGGACGTTCTTGGGTTCAACATGAGAATAAAAACATAGTGCCCACAAAAGTCATGAAGTTTAGAGCGAGTGGTTACCCTTTAGATACTTCACCTATAACGAGGTCCTTGGGATGATGTGGATTGTATCTCCAATCCTTTGGAAGTTGTTGAGTAGGCTCTACTTCAATTGTTTGAATTTCATTTCCTTGAACCTCTTCTACTTTAGCTTCACTTCCTTCATCATCCTTTGGTTTCCCTCCAATGGTAGGTGAATCCTCCAAGGTAACTTTCTCCAAACCTTCATCCAAAGAATCTATTTCTACAACATTCTTAACAAACAAGTTAGATTCTTCAAACTTCACATGAATAGACTCTTCAATAGTTAAAGATGACTTGTTAAAAACTCTATAGGCTTTACTAGTGTTAGAATAGCCAACAAAATTGCTTCATAAGATTTAGCATCAATTTTTCCTAAATTATCTTTTGTATTTATAACAAAACATTTGCATCCAAAAACTTTAAAATATGAAACATTTGGTTTTCTAGAAAAGTACATTTCAAAAGAAGTTTTTGAAGTATTTTAACATAAGAAAACACGATTTGATATATAGCATGATGTATTAACAGCCTCGGCCTACAAATAATGTGGTAGACCATATTCACTAAGCATTGTCCTAGCCATCTCTTGTAATGTTCTATTTTTCCGTTCAACTACTCCATTTTGTTGTGAAGTTCTAGGATAAGATAGTTCATGCTTAATTCCTTGTTCTTCACAAAAAGTGGTAAATGGTAGGTTAATGAACTCACCTCCTCTATCACTTCTTATTCTTAAAATTGAAGAATCTTTTTCTGTAACACCCCGCTCCCCGAATACGTACTTAGTTGCGTATTCATATTTTCTGATTGTATTTTTTATTTACTTCCTGTATTTGTTTGTATTATGAGTTATTTATATGATCGTTTTGCCTTGGATCTGGATTCGTGAACTCGGAGTCAGCCCTACTCTGAACCGGGGGACCGATCCTAGAGTATTGCTCAATTTGGACTTTCTGGTGTTCTAATTTTACCGATTTCAGTTTCAAACATCATTTTCTAATATTCTCGATTTTTCGTGATTTTTGAAATTTTCCTCAATTAAGTTGAAAATCTTCAAAACTGGGGTCGACCAATACCGCGGACCGATTCTCGGATTTTTAATTCACAAACGGAGTTGAAATTCTAAAAATGGCTTTCCTATAACTTCTTAAAATTACATTTTTATCTAAATACTTTTTCTGAGAATTTTCTAAATTTATCAAAATTTCACTAGATTTGGTGTCGGCCAGTATCACTAGTTGATTCCAAAAATTTTAGTTTACAATTGGAATCAAATTTCTGGATTCCGCTTTCGTATTTCTTCTTAAAATTATATTTTCTTCTTTCAGGCATTTTCTGGAATTTTTCAGATTTTATCAAAATCCGGCCGACCCGGTGTAGACCGGTGTCAACGGTTGACTTCAAGATTTTTATTTCGAAAATGGGATTGAATTTCTAAAAACCGATTTCACCAAAAATCTTTATATAATATTTATTATTTTTGAGAATTTTTGGGAGGCTTTCCAAGCTACCTTATTTTTTGGACTTTTCCGGAGTTTTCGCTGTTTTCCCAGATACCGGAATTTTATCTAGATATTTTACTTTTTCTCTCTCCTCGCTAGACGCGAGTTTCACCAAACCTGGATTCCGTATTTAATGCAGAGATCCTCTCCATACTGCATTTAATGCACTGCTAATCAATTCCAATCAAGTCAAATCTGACTTTTGTCCTTTTTGATAAACGTGATCTTGCGTTTTCCTTCTGGACGCAGAGTTAATCTCCGCGTCTGGCTATTTTTGCCCAGACGCGGATTTCATTTCATGGGGACGCAGGTTCTTTACATGGAGACGCAAGTCCCATTTGTGAAGCCTCTTTTGTTTTGATTGGATGGCAATATTATTATATAATTTTTCTCCCTTATATAACCCCCTCTTTTTCCTTCTTTCATTCTTCTTCCTTTCTTTCGTTTCCAGCAAGCAAATGACAGCAGCCCTTGCTTTTCTTTGGTCATCCACCCTCCATGCTCCACCTCTCCCCTCCATTTCCACCACCTATTCCACCATCTTTTTCTCCTCCATCTCCTCCTCCATTCCAACAACAACAACAACCATAACTCCACCACCACACCACCTTCTTCTTCCTCTCTTTCCACCAAATAACCCATTTCCACCACCACCTTCTCCTTCATCTCCACCACCACCTACACCGCCTTGGCCACCACGAAACACACCATCTTCTTCTCCTCGTGATTCTCTTTCCAACGGACCTACTCATCGCTCTCCGAAACACCATTTCCAAAACTCCAATTTTCCCATTCTAACTATACTTGCACCCCTCCACATATCGCTTGGGCTACCGGTTTCCGGCCAACTCCGGCCGTCGCTGGTGACCGCCGGCCATGGCCGACCATCCCCCTTCCATTCTTCTTTCTTTTCTTTCCTTTCCTTCTTTCTTTTCTTCCCTTCTTTCTTTCTTTCTTTCTTTCTTCTTCTTTTTTCCTTCTTTTTCCATTCCTTCTCTATTCCTTGATCTTCCCTGCGTCTCTCTCTTTCTCTGTTCCTGCGTCTCTCTCTCTCCCTCTCTCTTGTCCTGTCTCTCTCTCTTTCATTCTATTGCTAGACGCGGCTCACCCCCGCGTTCAAGCAACTCTTTAACGCGATCCACGCGTTCTTATATCAACGTGACGCGGAGTTCATGCTCGCGTCTGCGTTCTCCTCATGTCCTTGCTCAAACGCGGGTCTCGAACCTCGCGTTTGTGACATCCCTGCAACGCTATTCCCGCGTCTACTATTTCCCGCGTCTGCTATTCCCGCGTCTGCTATTCCCGCGACGCGACTCCCGCGTCTGCGATCCCCGCGTCTTACTCTCAAACTTGCGTCCCCCTGTACACAATCTCTCTCCCTGTACTCTCTCTCTCTCTCTCCATGGACTTCTCTCTCTAGCTCTCACTTTCTCTCTCCTCTCTCTTTCTCTTTCTCTCTCTTGATTTCCACCTCTCTCTATCACTCTCTCTAACGCACTGACGCGTTGATTTCCTAGATTCCGGAGATCAGGGATTTCACTATGTTTTCTGAAGATTTAGGCGAGTGTTCTCGCTTTCCTCTTGACTTTCCCATTTCATCAGTCGACTTGTGTTATTTGGAACTAATACTCTCTGCAGGTACCCTAACCTCTGGATACAACCTTTGAGGTTTAAAGTCCTCTGGGCTTTCTCTATGCTACGCCTGGTAGGTGGATCTAGCGTCAACACTTTACCGCTTACTCCGTTCGAGTGTAATTACCCCGTGAGCATGGCTTCCCGTGAGTAGTAGTATAGCGTTCACACGCTTACTGCGACACGTGTGTCTAGCTACGCTGCGAGTGGTAACCACGCCGAGCGTGATAGCATTTAGTGTTGTACATTAGCTTCGCCCCAGCTTGCTCAGCTCTGCTTGATTGTGCTCAACTATTATTTTATCACTTGCCAAATACACACTTGATATATTAACACTTGACATGCTTTTGCTTGATACCTACCATCTACATGCTAATACCTGACACCTGTCTATATCACTTGTCAACTGATGTGTCATCACCTGACACCCGACCTACTACTTGGCAAATGCCCCTTGTTATGACATGACTTGCCACCGGACTAATATCAATCTCTTGACATGATTGGTCACCTGCCAAATATCATCCTCCTGTCATGCTATCACTTGACACCCGGCATGATATACTTGACTCTCATAATTATCATGATAACGGGAATGATGACCTGACATCTTGATTTCAACTTGATATATTATAGTACAAACTGTACTCCTGATATACCTGTTTTCCTGATATTCCTGGCTTGTTCCTGCTCATTCCCGAAATCTAATAATTATCTAATAAACCATAAAACTGGACAACTTACATTGGGTCGGGGAAAACTTGCGGCTATCAATATATGTTCGTGTTTACAGTAGTACTAGGCATGTTGTGCAACTAAAACTTCCGGTCTGACCTGTGGGCCTCCAGGCGACCGAGGGGAGTGCTGGCTCCCTCCTTCTTGGTACCATCCTTATAAGGGCATTCTATAAGACCCTCCTATAGGCCTTGCGGCCGGTTCCATACACCAGCGATGGAACGTCCTGGGTCATGGTCCCGGGCATGTACTGGACCCACTGTAAACATTGTTCGTTGATACACCCGTTGGTTTCCAATAACAACCTTGCTTTACTCAGATGTGGATATATGTGTGCTGGGACGCTAGTTCACATATCTAGACATCAGGGTAAGACGAGTAATAATAATAATAAAAGATGCCAGCTTTGTATCCGTAATATGCCTTGCCATGTTTCCTTGTATCGGATTTTACTTCGGATTTCCGGTTTTATGATTATTATACTATACCTGTTCATATCCTGCTTTCTTGTAACGCCCCGATCTGGCGGGTACGGAGACGTTACTGCGACGTATATACGCAAGTCGGAAATACCCTCACGTATATACGCTAAGCATCAGTGCAGGTAAGAATCAGAGTACGGAAGCACGTAGTGCATTATACATTCCAACCAATGAGTACAGTTACAAAAGTTATCACAGGAAGTGATAAATATTACAAGAATATTACATCACCAACAGGCGCAAATGCAAGAATACAAAGAGATGTACAAGTATGAATAGTACAAAAGAGGCTCAGAGTCATAACAGGAACTCTAGAGCCGAACAAGGGGCCTAGAAGGATGGGGTTCTGGACGGTCTGCTGGAGATCCACGCTACCGCTGCGCCACTCTGATCAGCAACTGGGAGAATCCACACGCTCCAAGCTCCAAGACCTGGACATGAGGATCCAGAGGAGTCAGAACTCCCCGGCGAGTGGTGATGCGAAAGCCAGATGGCAAGTATAGATAAGCACATGTTTATCGATAAATCCGGATCATAAACATGAAAACCGTGCCGTAGACATAAGCATGCAGGAGCAAGTAGATATACAGCAATTGATATCAAGTAGGAAGGACTCATAGTATGATCAGATAAGAGCAATAGACAGGCGGGATAGAATACAAGTAGAAGGCAGGACATGAGTAGGTATAGTATAATAATCATAAAACCGGAAATCTGAAGTAAAATCCGATATAAGTAAACATGGCAAAACATACTACAGATCCATAGCTGGCATCTTTTATTATTATTATTACTCGTCTTACCCTGATGTCTAGATATGTGAACTAGCGTCCCAGCGCACATATATCCACATCTGAGTAAAGCAAGGTTGTTATTGGAAACCAACGGGGGTATCAACGAATAATGTTTACAGTGGGTCCCGTACATGCCCGGGACCACGGTCCAGGACGTTCCATCGCTGGCGTATGGAACCGGCCGCAAGGCCTACAGGAGGGTCTTATAGATTGCCCTTATCAAGATGGTACCAAGAAGGAGGGAGCCAGCACTCCCCTCGGTCGCCTGGAGGCCCACAGGTCAGACCGGAAGTTTTAGTTGCACAACATGCCTAGTGTCACTGTAAACACGAACATATATTGATAGCCGCAAGTTTCCCCTGACCCGATGCAAATTGTTCCTTTTATGATTTAATAGGTAATTATCAATTTACGGGAATAGCAGGTGCAAGACATGATCAGGAATTCAGGAGTACATAAGTACTATAGATTCAGGTCACTGTATATATAATACAGGATAACAAGTACAAGATTCAAGTCACTGCATGTAATGCAGGATAACAAGTATAGTATTCTCGTAAATGTAATAATCACAGGTAAAGTATTAATATGTCAAGAGGCAAGTGATAAGTCATGTTATAATCAGAAGCAAGTGTCAAGTAGCAAGTCGGGTGTCAGGTGATGACACAACAGTTGCCAAGTGATACAGACAGGTGTCAGGTATTAGCATGTAGATGGTAAGTATCAAGCAAAAGCATGTCAAGTATTAACATATCAAGCTTGTCAAGTGATAGAATAATAGCTGAACACAATCAAAGAAGGTGTTAGTTCCAAACAGCATAAATCATGAATAATACAAGTCGACCGATGAAATGGGAAAGTCAAAAGGAAAGCGAGAACACTCGCCTAAGTCATTAGAAAACAAGTGAAATCCCTGATCTCCGGAATCCAGGAAATCAACGCGTCAACGCGTTAGAGATAAAGTGATAGAGAGAGAGGAAATCAAGAGAGAGAAAGAGAGAACCAGAGAGAGAAGTACATGGAGAGAGAGTGTGTGTACAGGGGGATGTGGGTTTTGAGAGTGAGACGCGGGGATCGCAGACGCGGGAGTCGCGTCGTGTAGATGCCACAAACGCGAGGTTCGAGACCCGCGTTCAAGTCAGGACACGAGGAGAACGCGGATGCGGACGTAGGTTCCGCGTCGTGTTAACACGAGAAGGACACGGACGCGGGCATGGGCTCCGCGTCGTGTTGATACAAGAACGCGTGGATCGCGTTATACAAATATCAAGAACGCGAATATCGCGTTAAGGATTGCTTGGACGCGGAGGTGAGCTGCGTCTAACAATTAACAGAGAAGGAGAGAGAGACAAGGAAATAAAAGGAAGACGAGGGAAAGAAGTGAGAGGGACGCAGGGAAGGGTGACGCAAGTTTTGGGAGGAAAATCAGAGAAGATAAGGAAAAGGAAAAGGAAAGGAAATGAAAAAGAAAGGAAAGAAAGAAAGAAGGAAAATAAAGAAAGAAGGAAATGAAAGGAGAGAAGGGAAGGGGTGGTAGCCGGCCATGGCCGGTGGTCGCCGGCGGTGGCCGGAGGTGGCCGGAAGTGGCCGGAGATGGCCGAAATCTGGTAAGCCAAGCCCAAGCCCAAGCAAATGGTGGGAGTGCAAGTGTAGTTAAAAGTGAAAATTTGGAGTTTTGCAAAAGGGATTTCGGAGAGCGAAGCAATAGCTCGTCAGAAAGAGCACGATGAGGAGAAGAAAATGACATGGTCGTTGGTGGCCAAGGTGGAGTATCTAGTGGTGGAGATGGTGGAGAAGGTGGTGGTGGAAATGGGTTATTTGATGGAAAAGAAGAGGAAGAAGAAGATGGTGGAGGTGGTGTTGTGGTTGTTGTTGTTGTTGAAATGAAGGAGGAGATGAAGGAGAAAAGGATGGTGGAATTGGTGGTAGAAATGGAGGTGGAGAAGTGGAGAATGGGTGGCCAAAGGAGGAGCATGCTGTTTTTGCTCCCTGCCATTCGTTGGCTGTTGCAACAAAGAAGAAGAAAGAAGAAATATGAAAGAGAGAGAAGAAAGAAAGGTGGGGGTGGTTAAATATAAAGGGAAATAGAATATTACAATGTTGCCACACCTTTTTGAATGAAACTTGCGTTTCATTCCACAAAAGCTGCGTCTCACCCAAAATAAAAGTTGCGTCCAGGCCAAATGAACCAGACGCGGATAAAAGAAAACGCGAGATTTGTGTTTGATGAATAGGACAAAAAGGCATGGTGATAAGACTTAGAGTTGATTTTGCAAGACAAGCATTAAATGCAGTATGGAGAGGATCTCTACATTAAATGTGGGTTGGTGAAACTCGCTTCTAGCGAGGAAAGAGAAAAGTAGAATAGTAAAATATCTGGATAAGATTCCGATATCTGGGAAAACACCGAAAACCCCAGAAAAGTCCAAAAAATGTAGTAGCTTGGAAAGCTTCCGAAAAATTCTCAAAAATAATAAATATTATATAAAGATTTTTGGTGAAATCGGTTTTCATAAATTCAATCTCATTTTTGAAATAAAAATCCTGAAGTCAACCTTCAGTACCGATCTATACCGGGTCGGCCGGATTTTGATAAAATCTGAAAAATCTCAAAAAATTCCTAAAAGGAGAAAATATAATTCTAAGAAGTAATATGAAAGCAGAACTAGAAATTTGATTCCAATTGTAAACTAAAATTTCTGGAATCAACCAGCGATACTGGCCGACACCAAATCCAGTGGAATTTCGATAAATTTAGAAAATTCTCAGAAAAAGTATTTAGATAGAAAATATGATTTTAAGAAGTTACAGGAAAGCCATTTTTAGAAATTCAACTCCGTTTGTAAATTAAAAATCTGAGAATCGGTCAGCGGCACTGGTCGACACCGGTTTTGAAGATTTACAACTTAATTCAGGAAAATTCTAGAAAATCATAGAAAATCTAAAATATTTGAAAACGATGTTTAAAATTAAAATCGGTCAAATCGGAATAGCGAAAGATGAAATCGAGCTATACTCTAGGATCGAGCTCCCGGTTCAGACTAGGGCTGACTCCGAGTTCACGAATCCAGATCCAAGGCAAAACGATCATATAAATAATTCATAATACAAAACAAATACAGAAAGTAAACCAAAAATACGATCAGAAAATACGAATACGCAACTAAGTACGTATTCCGGGAGCGGGGTGTTACATTTCTACTTGTATTCTATCCCGCCTGTCTCCTGCTCTTATCTAATCATACTATGAGTCTTCCCTACTTGATATCATATGTTGTACATCTACTTGCTCCTGCATGCTTGTGCCTACGACACGATTTTCATGTTATGATCCAGATTTATCGATACGCATGTGCTTAATCCATACTCGCCATCTGGCTTTCGCATCACCACTCGCCGGGGAGTTCTGACTCCTCTGGATCCTCATGTCCAGGTTTTGGAGTTTGGAGCGTGTGGATTCTCCCAGTTGCTGATCAGAGTGGCGCAGCGGTAGCGTGAATCTCCAGCAGACTGTCCAGAGCCTCATCCTTCCAGGCCCCCTGCTCGGCTCTAGAATTTTTCCCGTTATGGCTCTGAGCCTTCCTTTGTATTGTTCACACTTGTACCATACTTTGTATTCTCGCAATTGCGCCATATTGGTGATGTAATATTCCTGTAATATTTGTCACCTCTGGTGATAACTTTGTAATTGTACTCATGTGTTAGAATGTATAATGCACCACTTGCTTCTGTACTCTGATTCTTGCCTGTACTGATGCTTAGCGTATATACGTGTAACGCCCCGATCCTGCGGGTACTGAGACGTTACTGCAACGTATATACGCAGGTCAGAAATACCCTCACGTATATACGCTAAACATCAGTACAGGCAAGAATCAGAGTACGGAAGCACGGGGTGCATTATACATTCCAACATATGAGTACAATTACAAAGTTATCACCAGATGTGACAAATATTACAATAATATTACATCACCGATAGGCGCAAATGCGAGAATACAAAGGGATGTACAAGAATGAACAGTATAAAAGGCACTCACGAGTTTACGAAAGGAAAACTCGAGAGGCGCACAGGGGGCCTGGAAGGATAAGGCTCCAGACGGTCTGTAGGGGATCCATGCTTCAGCTACGCCACTCTGATCAACAACTGGGGGAATTTACACGCTCCAAGCTCTAAAACCTGGACATGAGGATCCAGGGGAGTCAGATAGAACTCTCCAGGCGAGTGGTGATACGAAAGCCAGATGGTGTGCAAAGATAAGCACACGTGTATCGATAAAATCGAATCATAATCATGCATTGAAAACCGTATCGTGAGCATAAGCATGTAGGAGCAAGTAGATATAAAACAAGTGATATCAAACAGGAAGTACTCATAGTATGATAAGATAAGAACAGGAGACTGGTGGAATAGAATATGAGTGATAAAGCAGGGTATGAGCAGCTAATATGATAATAATCATAAAACCGAAAATCCGATGTAAAACCCGATGGAAGCAAACTCGGCAAAGCATACAACGGATCCATGGTTGGCATCTTTTATTATTATTATTATTATTACTCGTCTTACCCAGAGGTCTGGATATGTGAACTAGCGTCCCAGCACACATATATCCACATCTGAGTAAAGCAAGGTTGTTATTGGAAACCAACGGGGGTATCAACGAACAATGTTTACAGTGTGTCCCGTACATGCTCGGGACCACGACCCAGGACGTTCCATCGCTGGTGTATGGAACCGGCCGCAAGGCCTACAGGAGGGTCTTATAGAATGCCCTTATCAAGATGGTACCAGGAAGGAGGGAGCCAGCACTCCCCTCGGTCGCCTGGAGGCCCACAGGTCAGACCGGAAGTTTTAGTTGCACAACATGCCTAGTACCACTGTAAACACGAACATATATTGATAGCCGCAAGTTCCCCCGACCCAATGTAAGTTGTCTAGTTTTATGGTTTATTAGATAATTATCAGATTTCAGGAATGAGCAGGAACAAGCCAGGAATACCAGGAATACAGGTATATCAGGAGTACAGTTTGTACTATAATATATCAAGTTGAAATCAAGATGTCAGGTCATCATTCCCGTTATCGTGATAATTATGAAGTCAAGTATATCATGCCGGGTGTCAAGTGATAGCATGACAGGAGGATGATATTTAGCAGGTGACCAATCATGTCAAGAGATTGATATTAGTCCGGTGGCAAGTCATGTCATAACAAGGGCATTTGCCAAGTAGTAGCATGTCTGGTGTCAGGTGATAACACTTCAGTTGTCAGGTGATACAAACAGGTGTTAAATAGTAGCATGTAGTTGACAGGTATGAAGTAATGGCATGTCAAGTGTTAACATATCAGGTAAGTACATGGCATGTGATAGAGTAGTAGCTGAGCACAACCAAGCGGAGCTGAGCAAGCTGGAGGCACAGACAGCAAACAGTATTTAACACTGGAGCGTCTGGCAAGGTTGCCGGGACAACTCGGCTTAAAGTGAGAGTAGAAAATCCGGCAGCATCTCGCCTAGACGAATCTAGTGGTAAAGCACTGAGCGTTGAGCATGACAACCAGGCGGAGCTGGACAAGCTGGAGGCACAGACAGCGAACAGAGTTTAGACACTAATGCGCTTGACGAGATTACCGGGACAACTCAGCTTAAAAAGCGAGTAGAAAATCCGGCAGCATCTCGCCTAGACGAATTCAGTGAATAAGCGCTGAGCGCTAAGTATGCTCACCAGACGGAGCTGAGAGACCTGACGGTCTCAACTCACCTCTCTTTCGAGATAGTGAGAGACCGGAGGCTGAAGGGCCTGGAGGCCAAGTACGCTCGGGGTTTAAGCGCACTCTCGGTGGCTACTAGCCATCCCAGGAGTGGGCAGAAACCTAGAGTCTAACGACCACGAAGGGTCGGCCACGCATGGTATAAAGCAGTAAAATACATCACAGGCATGGTATATATACAAGAATTAAACTACCCTAATACAAGCATTCGTCACAGAGCAATACATGTCCAGTCATTGGCACTCGGCCATACACAAATACAGGGACCCAGCCCAATACAAAATATATTTAAACATGGAGTAAAATACATGTCGACCCGACAAAGTGGGAAAACCCAAATGGAGGTGAGGACACTCGCCTAAATCTCCGGAAGAGCTGAAAACTTTGAAATCCATGGAACTCGCGCACGCGCCATAAAATATAATAATATATAATATTTTTAGAGAGAAAAAGTGAAGAGGAGAGAGAAAGAATTAGAAAGAGAAAGAGAAAGCTTAGAGAGAGAAGTATATGGAAAGAGAGAGTGCATAGGGAGACGCGGGTTTTTGAAAGTGAGACGCGGGGGTCGCAGACGCGGGGGGTCGCGTCGCGAAGATGCCACAAACGCGGGGTTCGACACCCGCGTTCAAGTCAGGACACGAGAAGAACGCGGACGCGGACGTGGGTTCCGTGTCGCGTTAGCACGAGAAGAACACAGACGCGGGCATTAGCTCCGCGTCGTGTTGACACGAGAGGGACACAGACGCGGGCATGGACACCGCGTTGCGTCGATACAAGAACGCGAAGGCCGCGTTAAACAGATGTCAAGAACACGAAGGTTCGCGTTAAGGAATTGCCTGGACGCGGGGGTGAGATCCGCGTCAGCAATTTACAGAGAGGAGGAGGGAGATCTAGAGAGAGATTAGGGAGAGGGAGAGAAAGAAGGAACTATAGAGAGAAAGAGAGGGAATAGAAAGAGAGAGGAGAGAGAAACAGAGAGGGAGAGAAAGAAGGGCAAGTAGAGAGAGAGAGAGATTGTAGAGAGAGGAAAGAGAGAGATGAGAGAGAGAGGATCTGGAGAGAGAGATAATCTGGCGAGAGAGAGAGGAAGTGCTGGGGCTGCTCACGCAGCCCCTGCGCAAGGAGGGCCCATGTCTCCCGTGGGCCCTGGGAGACCTGGCCGGCGGCAGTCTGGCCAGAGACTTGGCCGGCGGCGGTCTGGCCGCCGGCGGAGCCAACAGAGAAGGGGGAGAGTGAGAGGACCAAGGGAGAGAGAGAGAGAAGAGGCTGGCCGGCCTCTGGTGGCCGGCCAGGCAGCTGCAGGCGGCGATCTGGACCGCCGGCGACCTAACAGAGAGAAGAGAGGGAGAGAGAATAGAGTGGGGGGCAGCAACCCCCTCCAAAGCACGGCTGGCTCTGCCAGGCCGGGGTCTGGCCGCGGCCAGGCGCCGGTCGCCGCCGGAGAAGGGGGGTGGCGCGCGGCCACCCCAAGGAGGGGGAGAAGGTGAGGTGGCGGCCGGATCTGGGGTAGGAAGAGAAAGAAAATGAAAAAGAAAAGAAAAGGAAAGAAAAGAAAAAGAGAGGGGAAGGAGATGGCCGGAGTGGGTCTTCTCGCCGGCGTCGTGGTGGCCAGAGGCGCCGGCGGTGATGGCCGGTGTTGGGCACGGCTTGGTCGTCGGCCACAAAGGAAAAGAAGAAGAAGAGAAAAAAGGGGAAGAAGAAGAGAAGAAAGAAAAAGAAAAGAAAAAGAATAAAGAAAAGAGAGGGATTGATGGAGTGATGGATGGGAGAGGAATTAATGAAGGGGGGTGAGGTGATGTTGCCCACGTGGAGGGGAGTAGGCTGGAGTCGGTGGAAGAGAAGAAAAGTAAAGAAAGAAAGAAAAGAAGAAATTGGAAAAATAATAATATTATATATGGTCGAGAAATATCGACTGTTCCGGAAAAATTCCCAAAAATACCAGAGGTAGAAAACATCATCCTGAGGAATAAATGAAATCTGTTTTCAGAAATAAAATCCTATTTTCAAATTAAAAATCTGGAAGTCAACCGCAGATACCGGTCTACACCGGGTCGGCCGGATTTTGATAAATTCTGAAAAATCCCAGAAAATGTATTAAAGAATAAAATATAATTTTAAGAAGTAAAGTGAAAGCGGAATTCAGAAATTCAATTCCGATTGTAAACTAAAAATCCTGGAACCAACCAGCGATACTGGCCGACACCAATCCGGTGGAATTTTGATAAATTCATAAAATCCTCAGAAAAGTATTTAGATAGGAAATGTAATTTTAAGAAATAATGTAAAAAGACATTTCTAGTAATTCCAATCCATTTGTAAATTAAAATCCAAGAATCGGTCAGCGGTGTTGGTCGACACCGGTTTTGAAGATTTACAACTTAATTCAGGAAAATTCCAAAAAATCATAGAAAATCTAAAATATTGGAAAACGATGTTTAAAACTGAAATCGGTCAAATCTAAATACCAGAAAGACCAAATCGAGTAATAACCTAGGATCGGGTCCTCGATTCAGACTAGGGCTGACTCCGAGTCCGTGAATCCGGATCCAAGACAAAACGATCATATAAATAATTCATAATACAAAACAAATACAAGAAGTAAATCGAAAATACGATTGAAAAATCTGAATACGCAACTAAGTACGTATTCTGGGAGCGGGGTGTTATAATCCATCCACCTTACAAAAATTGCGTCCTCACAATTTCGATAAGGGGTAAATTGAACAAAAAGGAGACAAGGATGGGAATTATACCAATTAAGATATGAAGCACTATAGGTAGGGCTCTCAAGTTGACTGAACAATGATCAGAATATAGACATCCTCTACACTTCCGGCTGTATAAATCTTCGAACAATGCCGAATAATACTGACTGATAACACAGTTTTGCAATAGAATTCCCGCTGTACTGCATACTTAATGTCGCTCCAAGAATGAGCCAGAATACTGAAGGTAAAGAAAACCCTGATAACACTGAGCATAAATAAAGAAGACCGATAGTTAAGAATTCCGAAGACCAGGCATCGATCACTCCGAAGAATATAGCCAATAATAGAGAATAACTGTAGAAAAACCTGAATACCGACTTCTGAAAGATAACCGATCGTGGATCAATCCTGAGAATACCCGAACTTCAAAGAGTTGCCGAAGAGATCATATAATAGCTTCATTCAGAACCAGCCGCTACCTCTCTAGTCTATTCATATCTTAAGTTGGTAGAAAGGCTTCGAAAAACCAAAACAGGGGAAAGATGGAAGGGATTAGGAATCAAAGGAAGAATGATCAAGAAAGAATAGATAACTCTGCACTTGTAGTTGGAGTGTATAATCAGGACTCATGCATTCCAGTTGCAAATTTCTTTACCATTAATTTGCCGTCGGACGTACTGAGGATGTAGAGCCTAGGCTCTGATACCACCCTGTAACGCCCCGATCCTGCGGGTACGGAGACGTTACTGAAACGTATATACGCAGGTCAGAAATACCCTCACGTATATACGCTAAGCATCAGTACAGGCAAGAATCAGAGTACGGAAGCACGGGGTGCATTATACATTCCAACATATGAGTACAATTACAAAGTTATCACCAGATGTGACAAATATTACAATAATATTACATCACCGATAGGCGCAAATGCGAGAATACAAAGGGATGTACAAGAATGAACAGTATAAAAGGTACTCACGAGTTTACAAAAGGAAAACTCGAGAGGCGCACAGGGGGCCTGGAAGGATAAGGCTCCAGACGGTCTGCAGGGGATCCATGCTTCAGCTACGCCACTCTGATCAACAACTAGGGGAATCCACACGCTCCAAGCTCCAAGACCTGGACATGAGGATCCAGGGGAGTCAAATAGAACTCCCCAGGCGAGTGGTGCTACGAAAGCCAGATGGCGTGCAAAGATAAGAAAACGTGAATCGATAAAACCGAATCATAATCATGCATTGAAAACTGTATCGTGAGCATAAGCATGTAGGAGCAAGTAGATATAAAACAAGTAATATCAAACAGGAAGTACTCATGGTATGATAAGATAAGAACAGGAGACTGGTGGAATAGAATATGAGTGATAAAGCAGGTTATGAGCAGCTAATATGATAATAATCATAAAACCGAAAATTCGATGTAAAACCCGATGGAAGCAAACTCGGCAAAGCATACAACGGATCCATGGTTGGCATCTTTTATTATTATTATTATATTATTATTATTACTCGTCTTACCCAGATGTCTGGATATGTGAACTAGCATCCCAGCACACATATATCCACATCTGAGTAAAGCAAGGTTGTTATTGGAACTGTTGACTGAATTTTCCTGCACACAAATATTATATGTTAGTTTTAAGAATAGATGTGCAAGTCTCAGTTCTAATCCGCGGTAGCAGGGCTATGCGGGTCGTGATCCTCAGGGAGGGACTGCGATGGAAGCGTTAAGCAAGTTTCTCTAAAAATTTATCTTTTTAGTTATTTTGTTAGTCACGATGGTATTTACAATGAAAAGTGGTATTTACAATGAGTGGTAGAAAAGAATTATGGAAGATGTGGATTTAATCTACAAAAAAGAAAAGAAAAGAAAAGGAAAGAAAACTTATCTCTTTAGTCTGCTTGCCTTCGATCCTTTTGCGACGACTTACTTTTTCTCAGAAGATTTGCAAGTATGGCGTATAGGATGTTCGTCGCCATAAGCCATCAAGGGATCTTCGTTGGCTAGGCAGTCTCGAAGCAATCGGATCTCACGAATTACAAGTCATCAGAGAGAAACAATGACATAGAACAAGATTAGAAAACAATGAAAAAGCGAGAATAAAGAAACAATGAAACAAGAATAAAAACAAACCAACCTCGAGCAGATTTTTATTAACAATGGGGGAAAAATAAAAACTTACACCGATGTCACCTGGTACAAGTATGATTCCTTCCTCCATGAAAGCATCTCCACTCTCAGTTACAAATTTTACAAAATAAAAATAAAATCTAACCTAAAACCTAAACCCTAGCTTTTGGCCCTTGGCTCGCCTCTGGACTGTGTACTCTTTGTGTTGCATCTGCAGGGATATTTATAGGTGTTGGAAGATGTAGAGTCCTAGTACAACTCTCCAAAAAGATCTTATCTCCAGAAATTCAAATCTGTCCTGCAACTTCTTATCATGTTGATCGCCGAAATCAGATTATCTACGGATTGAATTGGAAAGTTTGATCAACATAAGAGTTGTAGGTCTTCAAGTCTTCTTTCTGGAGCATCTTGAATCATCAGATTTGCATAACTGTAGAAAAAGTTATGATTTAAACACTAAAACGTGTACAGTCTGAATCCGAATTCTTTGAATTTTTATCTTTGCACTCTCTTTGGCTTTTATCCTCATCCTGCAAGAGTTTAGGGTTGGGTAGAATTCTATCCTTCCCTCATCTTTAATAATTGCAACTTTAGCCCTTGCATAATTGCACTTTGACAATTGATATTTGCACTTTTACTCTTGGGCTTCAAATATGGGCTTGGATCTGGGCTTTTGGGCTCTTTAAGCTTTAATTCTTTCTTTTTATTATTTCGAGGCCTGCACACAATAAATCACAAAATATTAATAAATGTGCAGAATTATATAAATAAATAATATGAAAATGTGACGGTAAATATGATGATAAAAATGCACTTTTCACTACCAATCACACCCCCACACTTATCTTTTTGCTCGTCCTCGAGTAAAAACAAAGAAAAAGAAAAAGTTAATCTAACCTAACTCACTTTCGTAGGAATCACAATTGCACTTAGCACGTGCAACAAGCCGTTAAACCTCTAGGTTACCCTAGAGGACGAGTGTTGTCTCGTGAGGGTTTTCAGCGGATTGCACCCACAAAATCCATAAAAAGAAAAATATTTGAATTATCATTGAAGAGACTAAGTAGTCTATAAGTTTTAGGATCCTCATTTTTATTCATTCTTTAAACTTAGTCTTAATAAAGTTATTGTTTTCCATTTTAGGTAAGAATTAAAATTGAATTTCTAATATAGTCTTTTCGTTACCAAAAATCATATGCATCCTTATGTTTTTACTAGGAATTCCTTAACTTGGACTCTCATGCCTCTTTATTATTTTTATAACTTCATCTAATTTTCTTTCGTGTAAGTATCAAGGCTTCTTGAGGCCCTAATACCTAACTAATTGATTATTAGATGTGTTAATATAATTTTTTTTTTTGGCATGTATAACTCATCTAATTTTCTTTCGTATAAGCATCAAGGCTTCTTGAGGCCCTCATACCTAACTAATTGATTATTAGATGTGTTAATACATATATTATATTTCTTAGTCTTCTTAGGCTTTCTAATCCACCCATGTAACGAACTTAAAGTCGATGGCTCCCAAACCGGTCGGCTTTAGGGCACCAGGTGAGAAAACACCCCGCGGACTCAAATTCGAGTGAACTAGGCCACAAAACTAAGGACTTTATTTTATTTACTCACCTTTAGGCATGAATACTTATGCTTCTTGAGGCACATGTATCAGCTTAATTGGTGATTTTTTTTCTTTTTTTTCTTTTTTTTTTATGAGGCACAAGGTCTTTGTCTTAGAATCCTAGATATGCATTTGGTATGCATATTTCATTAGGTAAAAATCAAGACTAATTATTTATTCAATTTCTCTCCTATACCTAAAAATTTAAACAATTTATTTATTTTGACCAAGTTTTTAGAAATCCTAATCGTGATTTTCCTAATCCTTAAAACTAACTTAGATTTCTTTCAAAAAATAAGTCAAAATATTTCCTTTTTATAACATTTTTTTATTTTTTTAGATTTTTTTTTTAAGACAAATTTTTTGTTTTAGACAAATTTTTTGTTAGTTTCTACCTATGTTAGTATGTTAGTAAAGCCCACCCCCACACTTACCTCATGCATTGTCCTCAATGTATGAAATGAATGCATATATGCATGAAAAAGAACAAGGGAAGGCGGAAAATTACCTTAGGGGGTGGTTCCGGTGGTGGTCTAATTGGGCCAAGCGTTGCTACCCAATCAAGATAACATAAAATTTCATGGAGGAACCCACCAAAAATTTTTCGTGTATAACCCACAAAAATGTATGTGTGATCATTTTTTAAAATTTCCACCCCATCAAATTTTCAAATTTCATAATAAATTTCAGAGTCAATTGTGTCAACCTCCTTATCCCAAAATGGAGTATGAAAAGATGGAATTATTGACTTGGACAATATAGGTGCGGGAACGAATACCGACTCAGGGAAAATGCTCAAATCAAGTAAGGGCTCAGGAGTCGGGCTAGGTTCAAGAATTGAGTCCAAGTCAAGAAATTGAAACTCAAGTCCACAATCTTCTTCCCACAATGGAATGTGACCTAATATGGGTGATATCTCTTTACTTCCAATATTAAGGAATTCTAGCTCATCACCATACAATTCTTCAAAACTAAGGTCAACATCTTCCGTCAGAATTGTACAATCAGTTTCAGAAGTAAAGAGATTGTGAGAATCTAGGTCAAGTTTAATATGATCTTCTAAAATGGGTGATTCAATTTCATGATGAATTAGAATAGGATCCAATGTGACTCGGGAAAAGTGAAATCAGGTGGAGACACTGGAGTCATTATTGAATCAGGAAATAAAACTGAATCATCAAGTTGGGGATCATGATCATATTCATGTTCAAGTTCTAATTCATGAAAGGAAAAACTTGCCAAGTTATCAGATTTTGAAGTTTCGGCAAGTTCACATGATGGTACTGAAATAGAATCTTGTTGTCCAAAGCAACTTGGTTCGTCGGCTCTAAGAGAGTGGTCAGCGATATCAGAATTTGCCGAACTGTAAGAACGCAAAGATTGAACCATCATATCTAAATCATGCTCGCGAGCTAATCTAGCCTGAGTCATGGCTTCAAGCCTCTTTTGGAATTGGATTTGGAAAGAGGAAGTGAGATCGTGATGAAGTTGTGAATCGGTGGACTCACGCATCATCATGTCTAAGATTGATGGTGGTTGTTGCTTGGACTCGTGCATACTCATCATTTCCCCGATAGATGGTTTTCTATTCTGAATGGGTGGATCTGAGTATGAATCTTGAAGAATGTGGACTAGATGGATATGGAGGACAATTTGGTTGAGAATTAGACTCGGGGGACTCGAAACCCCATGAACTCTGTGACGAGTTGAAATTATTATGGAAATTATAGTCATAAGATGGGGGGTGTGGGTTATATTCATTCGGATAAGACCATTCCGGCACACTAGATTGGTCAAAGTTAGGGTATGCCGGGTTGGTAATATCCGAATAATAGTTAGGGGTGTAATATGGATTAAATTGGAATTATTCTTATATGCCATATCACACCAACACAAACACAACAAACAAATAAACAAACAAAAAAAGAAAATTCTAACCTAAGTTAGGGTAGACCTATGACCTAGACGACTCCTAACTGGTTAGACCGTCCACAGGAGGTTGGGTGCAGACTTTGACCACAAGTTAATCAGCCAGGTCAGGGCAAGAGTGGTGGGAGGTTTTCCGTCAAAGACGTTCCTTAATTAAATAACCACCAATCTTCGGGCTTTCGGCCCTCAATCCCTTTCCTAGACACTGATTTGACAAGAGTCAACTTCCAGCACTGTTCCCCTTAGGATAATCTCCTATTGAGTCCGAGATGTTCCTAGGGCCAACGTCTACTAATTTTTTAAGTTAGGCTTGGGTTAGTGAGTGCTCGGGATATGATTTTTTGGCTAAGGAAGGGTGATGAAATCCCCACCTTATCTTGTTAATGGGTTATGCCCTTAAGATGAATTAGTGCAAGTGTACAAGATAAACAGATAAGAGTCACTCAAAGCAGAAAATCAACCAAGAGATGAGTCCTATTCTACATGCAATGCGTACGTACCTTGCGTCTCCAGCACTCTTCAACAGTAAATAAAAATAATTGAAAAGACACGTGCCTAATATGCAAACGTCTAATCAAATTTTATTTTTTAACAACCAATAATTTACTGTTGAATTATTAGCAATTTACAGGTATATCACAGAACAAATCAGAACAGAGCAGAAAGCAGAATTTTTAACTTGAAGCACCCTGCAAAAAATTGGATCAGTAATTCACCACTGTTGCCGCGTTTCCGCGGCTCTGGCCGCGGATCCGCGGCAAAACAGTGGGTTCTGGTGCTCTGCCTTCGAGGGCAGAGGCACAGAATAGCAATATGTCCACTGCTGCTGCTATGTTTCTGTTTCCTGTTCTCCAAACCTGCAAACAGAAAAGAATAAAGAATTAGTTAAAAATTAAATTTTTATTAGAGATAAACTTACCGTCCCTCCCCGGCAACGGCGCCAATTTGTTGACTAAATTTTCCTGCACACAAAATATTATATGTTAGTTTTAAGAATAGATGTGCAAGTCTCAGTTCTAATCCGCGGTAGCAGGGCTATGCGGGTCATGATCCTCAGGGAGGGACTGCGATGGAAGCGTTAAGCAAGTTTCTCTAAAATTTATCTTTTTTAGTTATTTTGTTAGTCACGATGGTATTTACAATGAAAAGTGGTATTTACAATGAGTGGTAGAAAGAATTATGGAAGATGTGGATTTAATCTACAAAAAGAAAAGAAAAGAAAAGGAAAGAAAACTTATCTCTTTAGTCTGCTTGCCTTCGATCCTTTTGCGACGACTTACTTTTTCTCAGAAGATTTGCAAGTATGGCGTATAGGATGTTCGTCGCCATAAGCCATCAGGGATCTTCGTTGGCTAGGCAGTCTCGAAGCAATCGGATCTCACGAATTACAAGTCATCAGAGAGAAACAATGACATAGAACAAGATTAGAAAAACAATGAAAAAGCGAGAATAAAGAAACAATGAAACAAGAATAAAAACAAACCAACCTCGAGCAGATTTTTATTAACAATGGGGGAAAAATAAAAACTTACACCGATGTCACCTGGTACAAGTATGATTCCTTCCTCCATGAAAGCATCTCCACTCTCAGTTACAAATTTTACAAAATAAAAATAAAATCTAACCTAAAACCTAAACCCTAGCTTTTGGCCCTTGGCTCGCCTCTGGACTGTGTACTCTCTGTGTTGCATCTGCAGGATATTTATAGGTGTTGGAGATGTAGAGTCCTAGTACAACTATCCCAAAAGATCTTATCTCCAGAAATTCAAATCTGTCCTGCAACTTCTTATCATGTTGATCGCCGAAATCAGCTTATCTACGGATTGAATTGGAAAGTTTGATCAACATAAGAGTTGTAGGTCTTCAAGTCTTCTTTCTGAAGCATCTTGAATCATCGGATTTGCATAACTGTAGCAAAAGTTATGATTTAAACACTAAAACGTGTACAGTCTGAATCCGAATTCTTTGAATTTTTATCTTTGCACTCTCTTTGCTTTTATCCTCATCCTGCAAGAGTTTAGGGTTGGGTAGAATTCTATCCTTCCCTCATCTTTAATAATTGCAACTTTAGCCCTTGCATAATTGCACTTTGACAATTGATATTTGCACTTTTACTCTTGGGCTTCAAATATGGGCTTGGATCTGGGCTTTTGGGCTCTTTAAGCTTTAATTCTTTCTTTTTATTATTTCGAGGCCTGCACACAATAAATCACAAAATATTAATAAATGTGCAGAATTATATAAATAAATATGAAAATGTGACGGTAAATATGATGATAAAAATGCACTTTTCACTACCAATCAGAAACCAACGGGGTATCAACGAACAATGTTTACAGTGTGTCCCGTACATGCCCGGGACCACGACCCAGGACGTTCCATCGCTGGTGTATGGAACCGGCCGCAAGGCCTACAGGAGGGTCTTATAGAATGCCCTTATCAAGATGGTACCAGGAAGGAGGGAGCCAGCACTCCCCTCGGTCGCCTGGAGGCCCACAGGTCAGACCGGAAGTTTTAGTTGCACAACATGCCTAGTACCACTGTAAACACGAACATATATTGATAGCCGCAAGTTTTCCCCGACCCAATGTAAGTTGTCTAGTTTTATGGTTTATTAGATAATTATCAGATTTCGGGAATGAGCAGGAACAAGCCAGGAATACCAAGAATACAGGTATATCAGGAGTACAGTTTGTACTATAATATATCAAGTTGAAATCAAGATGTCAGGTCATCATTCCGTTATCGTGATAATTATGAGAGTCAAGTATATCATACCGGGTGTCAAGTGATAGCATGACAGGAGGATGATATTTGGCAGGTGACCAATCATGTCAAGAGATTGATATTAGTCCGGTGGCAAGTCTTGTTATAACAAGGGCATTTGCCAAGTAGTAGCATGTCTGGTGTCAGGTGATAACACTTCAGTTGTCAGGTAATACAAACAGGTGTTAAATAGTAGCATGTAGTTGACAGGTATGAAGTAATGGCATGTCAAGTGTTAACATATCAGGTAAGTACATGGCATGTGATAGAGTAGTAGCTGAGCACAACCAAGCGGAGTTGAGCAAGCTGGAGGCACAGACAACAAGCAGTATTTAACACTGGAGCGTCTGGCAAAGTTGCCGGAACAACTCGGCTTAAAGTGAGAGTAGAAAATCCGGCAGCATCTCGCCTAGACGAATCTAGTGGTAAAGCACTGAGCGTTGAGCATGACAACCAGGCGGAGCTGGACAAGCTGGAGGCACAGACAGTGAACAGAGTTTAGGCACTAATGCGCTTGACGAGATTACCGGGACAACTCGGCTTAAAAAGCGAGTAGAAAATCCGACAGCATCTCGCCTAGACGAATTCAGTGAATAAAGCGCTGAGCGCTAAGTACGCTCACACAGACGGAGCTGAGAGACCTGACGGTCTCAACTCACCTCTCTTTCGAGATAGTGAGAGACCGAAGGCTGAAGGGCCCGGAGGCCAAGTACGCTCGGGGTTTAAGCGCACTCTCGGTGGCTACTAGCCATCCCAGGAGTGGGCAGAAACCCAGAGTCTAACGACCACGAAGGGTCGGCCACGCATGGTATAAAGCAGTAAAATACATCACAGGCATGGTATATATACAAGAATTAAACTACCCTAATACAAGCATTCGTCACAGAGCAATACATGTCCAGTCATTGGCACTCGGCCATACACAAATACAGGGACCCAGCCCAATACAAATATATTTAAACATGGAATAAAATACATGTCGACCCGACAAAGCGGGGAAACCCAAATGGAGGCCAGGACACTCGCCTAAATCTCCAGAAGAGCCGAAAACTCTGAAATCCATGGAACTCGCGCACGCGCCATAAAATATAATAATATATAAATATTTTTAGAGAGAGAAAGTGAAGAGGAGAGAGAAAGAATTAGAAAGAGAAAGAGAAAGCTTAGAGAGAGAAGTATATGGAAAGAGAGAGTGCACAGGGAGATGCGGGTTTTTGAAAGTGAGACGCGGGGGTCGCAGACGCGGGAGTCGCGTCGCGAAGATGCCACAAACGCGGGGTTCGACACCCGCGTTCAAGTCAGGCACGAGAAGAACGCGGACGCGGACGTGGGTTTCGCGTCGTGTTAGCACGAGAAGAACACAGACGCGGGCATTAGCTCCGCGTCGTGTTGACACGAGAGGGACACAGACGCGGGCATGGACACCGCGTTGCGTTGATACAAGAACGCGAAGGCCGCGTTAAACAGATGTCAAGAACGCGAAGGTTCGCGTTAAGGATTGCCTGGACGCGGGGGTGAGATCCGCGTCAGCAATTTACAGAGGGAGGAGGGAGATCTAGAGAGAGAGATTAGGGAGAGGGAGAGAAAGAAGGAACTAGAGAGAGAAGAGAGGGAATAGAAAGAGAGGAGAGAGAAACGGAGAGGGAGAGAAAGAAGGGGCAAGTAGAGAGAGAGATTGTAGAGAGAGGAAAGAGGGAGAGAGAAGAGAGAGAAAGAGGATCTGGAGAGAGAGAAATCTGGAGAGAGAGAGAGAGAGGAATTGCTGGGCTGCTCACGCATCCCCCGCCCCTGCGCAGGAGGGCCCACGTCTCCCGTTGGCCCAGGGAGACCTGGCCGGCGGCGGTCTAGCCGCCGGCGGCGCCAACAGAGAAGGGGGAGCTGTGAGAGAGACCAAGGAGAGAGAGAGAGAGAAGAGCGGGCTGGCCTCTGGTGGTCCGGCCAGGCAGCTGGCCGGCGGCGATCTGGACCGCCGGCGCCTAACGGAGAGAAGAGAGGGAGAGAGAATAGAGTGGGGGGCAGCAGCCCCCTCCAAGCACGGCCTGGCTCTGCCAGGCCGTGGCCTGTCCGGGGTCTGGCCGCGGCCAGGCGCCCGCAGCGGCGCCCGGGCGGCGCCGGTCGCCGCCGAGAAGGGGGGTGGCGCGCGGCCACCCCAAGGAGGGGGAGAAGGTGAAGGTAGCGGACCGGATCTGGGGTAGGAAGAGAAGAAAATGAAAAAGAAAAGAAAAGGAAAGAAAAGAAAAAGAGAGAGGGGAAGGAGATGGCCGATGTGGCCTTCTCGCCGGCGTCGTGGTGGCCAGAGGCGCCAGCGGTGATGGCCGTGGTTGGGCGCGGCTTGGTCGTCAGCCACAAAGGAAAGAAGAAGAAGAGAAAAAAGTGGACAGAAGAAGAGAAGAAAGAAAAAGAAAAGAAAAGAATAAGGAAAAAAGAGAGGATTGATGGAGTGATGGATGGGAGAGGGATTAATGAAGGGGGGTGAGGTGATGTCGCCCACGTGGAGGGGAGTGGGCTGGAGTCGGTGGAAGAGAAGAAAAGAAAGAAAGAAAGAAAAGAAGAAATTGGAAAAATAATAATATTATAATATGGTCGAGAAATATCGACTGTTCCGGAAAAATCCCCAAAATCCCAGAGGTATAGAAAACGTCATCCTGAGGAATAATATGAAATCAGTTTTCAGAAATAAAATCCCATTTTCAAATTAAAATCTGGAAGTTAACCGCCGATACCGCGGTCTACACCGGGTCGGCCGGGATTTTGATAAATTCTGAAAAATCTCAGAAAATGTATTAAATAAAATATGATTTTAAGAAGTAAAGTGAAAGCGGAATTCAGAAATTCAATTCCGATTTTAAAACTAGAAATCCTGGAACCAACCAGCGATACTAGCCGACACCAATCCGGTGGAATTTTGATAAATTCATAAGATCCTCAGAAAAGTTTTTAGATAGGAAATGTGATTTTAAGAAATAATGTAAAAAGATATTTCTTAGTATTCCAATCTGTTTGTAAATTAAAAATTTGGATCGGTCAGCGGTGTTGGTCGACACCGGTTTTTGAATTTACAACTTAATTCAGCAAAATTCTAGAAAATCATAGAAAATCTAAAATATTAGAAAATGATGTTTAAAACTGAAATCGGTCAAATCTAAATACCAGAAAACCAAATCGAGTAATACCCTAGGATCGGGTCCTCGGTTCAGACTAGGGCTGACTCCGAGTCGGTGAATCCGGATCCAAGACAAAACGATCATGTAAATAATTCATAATACAAAATAAATACAGGAAGTAAATCAAAAATACGATCAAAAAATCTGAATACGCAACTAAGTACGTATTCTGGGAGGCGAGGTGTTACAATACGTGAGGGTATTTCTGACCTGCGTATATATGTCGCAGTA